>JAYJMB010004740.1:0-12678 GCA_036873735.1 Pouteria campechiana | reverse complement strand
TAGCATGCGAGGGATAATAAACATACCTGGATCTTAGCACTTTGCAAGGAGTTTTCTTTGAATGATTGCAGAAACATCTCCCCTACTCTCACCTTCTCATATCTTTGAAGTTTCTATTTCCTTTTTATTGTACACGATTCTTTTAGAAATTTAACATAGTGAGGTACTTGTTTAATTGCATCAAAAAGTGGAATATTACCTCACACTTACGAAAAATCTCAAATAGATCTTGATATTGCTCAATTTTTTGAAATTTTGCTAAAGCCTAAGGAAAAGGTGGTACTGGTTTATATCCAGAAAGAGGTGGAAACTTACATTGAGTTATTTCATTATCCTTAGGAAGGTCCTTGTCTCCAACAACACCTTTCCCTTTTTCTTGCTCTATTGATGTAGCAGTTGCTTTTGTTGGAATGTCAATCTCTCTACCACTCCTCAAAATAATTGCACTCATGCTCTCTCTTGGGTTCACCACTATTTAAGAAGGCAATTTTCCTAAATTTTTTGTCTCTAACTGATTGATTGTGTTAGCTATCTGACTTACTTGATTCTCCAAACTCTGAATGCTAGCCTTTGTCTCCTGTTGAAATTACAAAGTGTTAGTGGCCAGAGACTTAAGAAGATCTTCTAAAGACATACCAAAGTTAGAAGTTTATCCCTATTATTGTCTAGGTGGGTATGGTTGTTTGTACTGCTAGAAATTCGGGCAATTTTGAGTTATGAGCTGATTTACTTGTGGGTTCCCACAGTTAAAATTGGGATGCACCCTCCATCCTAAGTTGTATGTATTAGAATAAAGATCATACTTCCTGTGTGGTTGTCCAGAAAACCACCCATCACATTCACCTGCTCAGTAGGTTCTTTTTGAAGAGTTGGGCATGCATCAGTTGGATGCCCTACTACCAAACAAATTCCACAAGCCTTCACTATTTATATATCTCCTATAGCCAATTGAAGAATAAAAGAAGTTAGACTTGCAATGTATTATTCAAGGGAAGAAACATGTATCTCATTAACAGGCTTAGATAGAGAATCAAGCCTATTGCCAAATTGTTGTGAGTTAGTTGCCATGTTTGCAATCAAATTCCTTGAAGCTTCAGGAGTTTTATCCACCAAAGCTCCTCCACTAGTGGCATCAATCAAGCTTCTTTTAGTGGGTAAAAGACCCTCATAGAAATACTGGATGAGTAACTGCTCACTAATCTAATGATGGGGATAACATGCACATAATTTCTTGAAAAACTCCCAATATTCATATAGGGATTCTCCACTATGCTGTCTCACACTACAAATTTCCTTACTAATGTTGGTCACCCTTGAAGCTAGAAAATATTTCTCCAAAAATAACCTCTTCATCTCATTCCATGTTGTGATGCTCCCAAATAGTAAATAGTAAAGTCAATCCTTAGCCAAATCTTTCAAAGAGAATGGAAAGGCTCTTAGTTTTATCTACTCTTCAGTTACCCCTGTTGGTTTCATACTCGTACACACCATGTGAAACTTCTTTAGATGCTTATGAGGATCTTCACTTGCAAGACCATAGAAAGTGGGTAAGAAATGAATTAGTTCATATTTTTATTCAAAATTAATAGTAGCATATAAAGTAGGAAACATTATGCATAAGGGTTGTTGATCTAAAACAGGTGTAGCAAGCTCTTTCAAAGTTTGAGTTCCAACCATGATTTCCTTCTCTTTAAAAATTCTTTAAGCTTCTCTCCTTAATCTATGCAAATTGCAATTTTTTCTCATTCGTACTACAAATCACTTGTATTAGAAGATCAAGTAATAGTCATAAACAATTAAGGAGAATCTACTGAATCCTAAAAAAAATAAAAACAAAAAATAAATAGGAAAAATCGCAAAAGCACAAAATCAACTAGAATTACTCCCCAACAACAGTGCCAAAAATTTGATGTGCTATCCTAGGCAACAAAATTTAGAACCTTACTCTAATTAAATTACTTGTAGTAGTGTGAATAAGGGTCGATCCCACGAAGAGTATTTAGCTTAATTTTATGCAATGTGATCAAGAGGGTTTTGAATGTAATGAAGACAACATTATAAAAGAAATCTATCAAAGAAGAAAACCTTGGTTTAAGTCAGCATCGACCATCAAAATCTCATAACTGATCATTGATGCAATTATAAATCAAAATCATACTTTGAATATTCACCATTGGAATTATTTTTCCTATCTCTCCTTCAATATAGTTAATTGGAAACCAACATTCTAATTAACCCTAACCACTAAACAACCCCAGGCTAGAGCTAAAATTTTTATCTAATAATAGTGTTAAGATTCATAGAGATTGGTGAAGCTAGATAACACAAGCACCAGTGGTTGCATTTAATTTAGTCAAGTATTCTTCTTAAGATTTAATAACTACAACAATAATAAATTATTAAACACTACTTGTTTCATAGATTAGAGGGATCAAACAATTATAGATTTGATATCTAATCTAGCAATAAATTACAATGAATAACAAACTAGTAGGCCTGCTAGCAATTAGACATAACAATCATAATCATGAACAAAGAAGAACATTCAATACTCAAAGTATAAATTGAATAATTAAATTAAATTAGATCTCACAGTATCCTAATTCTAAGGCTTCTATCTCCTTAAACTAAGAATAAAAGTTTAATCATGCAAGGCCATGAAATCACAAAGAAAATAAAATAGAAAAGAGAGAAGAAGAAGATTCTCTATCAAAAGCTGCTAAGAAGTCATCTCTAAACCCCAGCCAAAGAACCCTTAAAATCCCTAGGAAATTACTATTTAAAACAGAGCTAAAATACATAAAAAATATAAACAAATTTAGAAAATAAAAATTTTGATCAACCTCTGGCACCGCTGGCACCACCTTGTTGTTAGGTGGGCTGATGTTGATTATGAGTAGGTGCTGACAGAAGCCTCAGAATCAATATACTGTGAAATCTAATTTATTTTAATTATTCAAATTGTACTTTGAGTATTGAATGTTCTTCTTTATTCATGATTATGATTGTTGTGTTTAATTAATAGGATGCATACTAGTTTATTATTCATTGCAATCTATTGCTAGATTAGATATAAAATCCGTAATTATTTGATCCCTCTAATCTGTGAAGTAACTAGGGTTTAATATTTGCTGGTGTTACAGTTATTAAATCTTAGTAAGAATATTTGACTAAATTAAATGCAACTGCTGGTGTGTTGTTTAGCTTCACCAATCTCTACAAATCTTTAGGCTACTATTAGATTAAACCTTTAGCGTTGGTCTTATGTTGTTTAGTGGTTAGGGTTAATTAGAACGTTGGTTTCTAATTAACTATGTCAAAGGAGATATAGGAAAAATAATTCCAATGGTGAATATTCAAAGTATGATTTGACTTATAATTGCATCAATGATCAATTGCGAGATTCTGATGGTGGATGTTGACTTGAACCAAAGTTTTCTTCTATGATAGATTTCTTTTATAACGTTGTTTTTATTACACTCAAAATCCCCATTCTTGTTCACTTTGCATAAAATTAAGCTAGATACTCCTCGTGGGATCAACCCTTATCCAAACTACTAACGTAATTTAATTGGAGTAAGGTTTTAAATTTGGTTGTCTACGACAACACACCACTTTTACTCACATAAAGCATGTTTATTAGGATGTGTTTATCCATTATGATTTTCTTAAGTTTACATATCATGGTTTTAGTAAAGGCTTAAGATGATAACTCCATGAAATACATGCTTATGTTTATCAAAAATATGTCTATGATCCAACATATGATAAGCAAGGTTAATGCACTATGATCATGATGAATCCATTATTCGCTAAAACAATTTGTGTAATATACTTGTATAAATGATAACTTTACCAAAGAGTGCACAATCCAAGCATATTTTATGTTTCTTATATTAAAAGCATCATTAGCAAAAATCAAGCCTTAAGTTTTGTTGTCATCAAAATCATGAACAATAAGCCAAATAGAAATAACATCAACTTCATAGACTCCTATTATTTTCTTTGACATCACCCTCTGACTTGGCCATTGAAAATTACTGGTGGCCATGTCTTCTAACAACTCATATGCCTCATGATTTGTTTTCTTCATCAATGCTCCACCTACAGATGCATCAATCAAAGTTCTAGTAGTGTTAGTTAGTCCATTATAAAAATTATGAACTTGCATCCCCTTAGGCAACCCATGATGTGGACACTTTTGTAGCAACTCCTTGTACCTCTCCCAAGCTTCATATAGAGTTTTCCTTCATGTTAGATGAAATTGTTGATCTTTATACACATCTTTTGTTGTTTTTGTTGGAGGAAAAATTTTAACAAGAAGTTTTTGAACTAAATCATCCCAACTCGTAATAGAATTTGTAGGCAAAGAATTCAACCAATTCTTTGCTCTATCCCTCAAAGAAAGAGGGAATAACCAAAGGCAAATAGCATCATTAGAGACTTCATTATACTTCATAGTATCACATATTTCCAAAAATATTGCAATGTGATGATTAGGATCTTTATTAGGCAATTTAGTGAATTGATTTGCTTGAATCATCTGCAAAGTCATTGACTTCAACTCAAAATTGTTTACATCAATAGCTAGCCTTCTATGACACCCTAAGATTTTGGAGGTCAGAACGATTATTTTGGGGGTAGTTAATGTTTGCAACAAATTTGATTGCAAGTATACGGCATCAAGTTTTGAAGTTCAGTGATGAATGAATATTGTATCCATAGGGATTGTGTATTTTAACTTCTCACTAGCTATCATTATGAATAAATTTGACTTTATTTGAATCACCAAAAATGAGTAATAATTGAATAATAAATGAAATGGATAACATTAAATAGAATAAATCAATATGTGAAGACGCTAGAGGGTTGATTTCATTTTTGTTTCATTCATGGCATTTTTGACTCATTGCAGATTGATCAATGCATTGGTTTATAAATCGAGAATCCTAATTCAATTAACCCACTTTCTTAAGTTCCAGGTCAAGTATCTATTCCCAATATCCTGATTTTGATATCCTTATAAAAATCTGAATAATAAGAATGCATTAATACCTATGGTTCTTTGTAGTAGATTTCATGGAACATAGAAGCCCTTCCAAGTCATCTATAGTTTTATGTTGTAATGTCTAAATCCTATTCAAGGTTACTTCTCTTGAGTGTCAAACCCTAAGTACATGATCATTCAATAGAGGGCCAATTAATTGAAAGCATTAAACACCAAATATCATAAATAAACCTAATTTCATTACCAAACAAGCAATTCATTGAATTAGCCATGAAATTCACATAAACTCCATCTTCCTTTAGAAAAAAGAAAGTTAGCAAGACATATGGAAATAGAAATTAATCTAATCAAAATGGAATATCATCAGAGTTTAAATCACTAAAATAAAATCCAAGATACAAAGAAACAAAGCAATTGAAATAAAGAAAACATTAGATCTTCCCCTTTCGACTTGACTTCCAATCCTTGAAATCAATCTCTTTTGCTTTGATCTTAAACCTTGATCTTCTTCTCTTCAATGCCTCCTAAGAGAACCCTCAAAACTTACACAAAAGACCCCTTAAAAACCTAACAAAAAGCCTCTTAAAAACCAACCGCACGAAGGAGCTAAAATCATGCATGTCACTGGAACCACAACCCTAGATTTTGCACCGCAGTGCCACTTCTGCTGACTGCTAGATCTTCCTTGGTCCAGTTGGGCACTGCGGTGCTAGCTTGTTTGCCCACTTTTGCAGCTTCTTGAATGCTCTAATTCCTTTCATCTTTGGTTGCACTTTTGTTCCTTGGTTTGACTTCATTTTCTTTTAGCATGACACTTATAAAAAGACAACAAAATCTCATGAAAACATCTAAACTACTCAAGATTAAACAACCAAACAAGCTTGAATAATATAAGAGATAATTGAATAAAATTCACTTATAAAATAACCCCAAACTTACTCATTTGCTCATCCTCGAGTAAAGTAAAAGAATAAACTCCTAAAGAGAAAACACAAGGCACATCAATCAAGTTAATTGTTTGAAGACCTCTATAAAATTGACATGGTTAAAAAGAAATTTTCAAGTTATCATGTAAGTCTGAAATTCTGACCTAAGCATTGTCCTTTCTATCTTAGATTCCAAGTGTGTGTGCAACTAATCATAGCCATTTCAATCTACATCACTTTATACTTAGATCCATTCATACAACCAAGTATTACACGTTCAAATACAAACCCTACGAATTGCTTGATTGTTCCAGAGACATTGCATTAGACAACATAATAGTTCTTCTTTCTTTCTTTCATTTTAATTCTCCTTATTTTCCTTTTTATGACTTGTATTACTATCACACTCTTAAAATTGTATTCTTTTGTATTTTTAAAAAAATGTGTTCCCCCTAAAATTTTGGGCTTTATTACTATCACACTCTTAAAATTATATTCTTTTATATTCTAAAAAACATGTGATCCCCCCAAACTTTTGGGCTGTATTACTACCACACCCCCAAACTTATTTTTGTTTTAGTTCATAGAGATGTGATCCCCAAGGTAAATGATGATTTTTATAGATATTTTTCTCTTATGTCATCTAATGTTCATCTCAAATAACAATTATAATGAATTTTAGAGTTTAATTGAACTATGCATGCTCAGTCACCTAAATAGATACTAAGTGCTCAATGACTTCAAAAGAGATGGCTATGTTTATGTGATTAATGTGTATATGTAACCTATGATAAATTGGACAAGTAATTAGGTTAATCATACAAACAATAATGGTCTCTCTCATTTTCCTCCCAATCATTGTTAAATATTGCTCATATTCCATTGGTTTTCTGCAGTGACCTTGATTAATGTTCTAGACACACAAACAAAATACATGAAAACAACAACTCAGGTTAAGCATAAAAACTAACCACCTAAACACATGTAGAACCTAAATGTTGGTCCCATGTAAATGAGTATCTCAAGAGGGGAGGGGTGAATCGAGCATATAAAAATTATGGCCAATTAAAAATCAATGATCTAAGAGGAAGTAGTATTGCAGTATATGTGTAATTTTCTTATTTGATTATTTAGTGAACATGACTTCTTCACTTCCAAATTTAACTTCTTTTAGCCATTCCTATGTCACATGAGTTATAGTGTGTGTGTGTGTGTGTGATGATGTGAGTGATAATATCATGCTTGATGAAGTAATAAAGAATATAAAATGAAAGCACAAACACACACACAAAGATAATGTAGTTTTTATAGTAGTTTAGGAACCCCGTCCCTACATCTACTCTTCCAAGGGCATCAACTCATTGTGCCTTAATTTTCACTATATCCCATATAATAGAAGTATACTAGTGTTTCTAACACTCTTCTAGATTCTAGCTCTAGGAGGCATAAACATAGTGTTCCCAACACTCTACTGGTTTTATGTGCTCATCAAGAAACTCACTGGTTTCGTAGATCACCAGCAAACTTGGTGATTTTCCAGAGCTCACCAACAACTCCTACATTATGGTTTTCTTGATTTCACCACCAACTCACATAGCAGAATTGATAGCACTCTTTTTTGCACATTACATTGCCTCCTTTCTTAGGCTAATTTATACAAAGATTAAGCTCACATATGAAATGATATCTCATTGAAGCTCATTCAATATCAATACTTCAGGTATATAATTATGATAGAACTTTTAGGTTCATTATCTATCAACGCAATATGGATTGATTATTTAGGAGAAAACATAGTCTGATTGAGAGATGTGTTACTTATTTAAGCTCTATTCTTGTTTTTCTCTTAGCTTCCTCAACCTTCTTCGTTGATATTACACTACCTTTATATTGTTTTAGAAATTTCTGCCCATTGGAGATAGTTTACTTTCCTTTAAATATTAAAGACCCTTCTGATTCCTCCAGTTGAAAATTTATCTTCTTGAGAAAGTCATTTATAGCTGGAAAGCCTGCAACGCCGTTCTTGAAGAAGATACTTTTTTGGTTTTAGGAGATACCGGATAAAGACTTTTTTGCTTGAACGACTCTTTCACTATTTTTGAAAGATGCTCATTAAGCATGAAAGGACTCAGCCTCTGAAAGTTGCAACCTTTATCAGAGTGTAGACTGCTTTCCTTTAAATTTCTTTCCATTTTTAGCTAAGCTCGATTTATCCGATTTGCTTTATAGAATCTGCTTTGAATTTTGACTGGAGAGTGCAGTTAGTGATGTCTAGTTTAAGCGACTTCTACTCTTCATAATATGTCATATTTTATCTGAGAATTTTATTAGATCATGTCTTGAATTTGTCTCTTGTAAATAATAGACAAAATTGTTCTAATTAGATCCATATAATAGACAACTTCATTGTTATCAGAGACTGTTGTAGCAATTTACTTCATCTTCTAGTTTGTTTGTTATGAGTAATAGATGAATTATAGAAGCGCAGACAAAGTTTCTCTTTTTCACTGTTCATCAGGCTACATTCTTTTGACAAATGAAGTTTCCTTCATCTAAGCGATGTGGCTTTTTCTATTGCTTTATTTGTTGTAAGTAGCTGATGATCTTTATGTTGAGGACAAAGCTTTTTCAGAGTAGACGAAGCATCCTTCACTAGACGAAGTGCCTTTTTTGTTGCAAGTAGCAAATGATTCTTCTTGATAGACAAGTCTTCTTCCTTGATAAACAAAATGTACTTTGCTTATTATTTGTCTGTTGAGATTAGCAGATGAAGTTGCAGCCCATAGACAAAGTCTTCCAAATGGTTTGTCTGTTGGTTTGTCTATCGTAAGTGAGATGAATTTGTGGCATGCAGACGAATTCTCATTTTAGTTGCTCATATTGTGGTTGTCTATTAAGTAACAGATAACTTGTTGAGGCATGAATGACTTGTTTCTTTAAAGGTTGTCTAATGGTTTATTTATTGCTAGCGATAGATAACTCTTTATAGATGAAGACGACAGACAAAGTTTTCTTCTATAGCTATTATGCCGCTCCTCTTCGTCTTCTATATTTTCTGCAGAGATTGCAGACAAGTTGCTTGGCCTCTTCAGTTTTCAGATGAGCTTTATGCGATAGACAAATGCTTGAGTAATTTTGACTCTATCTTGGCTTCCACATTTGTCTTATTTTAGCTCTATTTCATCTCTAATTCTACAAATTGAATTCATCTTTATGTTGCAGACAAGTGTTGATTATAAGCAATTTTTCTGACTTGTTTGTGGAACGATTTGTCTGAACTTTTTGAGGCAGATGCTATGTGACATTGACTTTATCTGTAGATAATTTGCTTGATCACTCATCAAGGCTTGAGCTCCATGATTGTAGATTTCCTTGATGGCTTCTTTTCAAAGTTTCAATGCCATTCTTTCGATCAGTGGATTATGCTTGTTGATGCATTTGCTATTTACACTATCCACTATATTTAAATTGGTTCCGCATATGTATTGAAATTCTTGGGAACACAATTGTTAGTACCACACATGTTCACTTATATGTTGTTGCTCATCATCAAAACTTGGTTGTTTGCCATATGCACTATTTAGTTCAACATTCTCCCCCTTTTTGATGATGATAAAACAATTGAGTGAAATACCTTTCAGAAAGAGTAAAGCTTTAAGTGCATAAGAATTTTATGCATGGATAACTATATTATGGCTCCCTCTGACTTAGTACTTAGTTTGCTTATTTAACTTCTCTTGTTTTTAGATTTTGGCTCATATGGCTCAGCTCCCCTGAGTAGATACCATTATTAAATTTTACTCTTGTATGGTCCTATTTTCATTCATGTTTTCACTCATTGCATATATTTCTCCCCCTTTTGTCATAATCAAAAAGATAAATAATTTTTCAATGTTCAAGCTATAGCCATAAATTACATCCAAGTTATTAATTATATCTAAGAATGTATACTTCATTGATGTGCAAAGTAAATGTACAAGATATAAGTAGAATCTAGGTATTATACAATTAATAGTTCAAACATTCTTTTTAGGTTGTTCCTTAACAATCTTAAGTTGAAGTTGAAACTTAGCTTCTACTAAATATAGATAAAGAATAGGTTTTCTTTCAGCATTGGTTTCAGCATTGGCTACCATCCATTTTTCCATACCAAGTGTAACTTATAGGAATGGGATTGATGCATCTTTAATTTGAGGATTTGGAAGCTACTTTCTTAAAGATTGTGGACTTAAGCTTACAGGCTGGGGCTTTGTGTCTCAAGGAAGGAGGAGGATTGGTTAAATTAGGAAGAGGAGGTGTTATCTTGAGAGAGGGGTATTCGATGGAGTAATCCTAGATTTTGTAGAAACAAAAACTCCTTTTGGTTCATTTGCCCTTAATTTCTCAAAATACTTTGGATTATTAAACTCAAGAAAGGGTGAAGGTATCTTCACAAAATATGCACCAATCTACATGAACCTATGCTATCAATATACATTATATGGGGGATAGAATAAATTAGGGTCAGATGCTTCAAGAATAGTGCGAGGTGATACCCTTGAAGTTGTCTTGACAAATAAGGGTTTGTTTGTTGGAGGAGTTCGGATAACTGGTGATGATGATGATGGCCCCTTGAAGTTTAGTATGAAGTTATCAGTAAACTCATCTATATCTGGGAGGTCTGTCTTGAAATTTTTTGGAAAAGGATTTTTAATGACATTAATGTTAAGTCTTATGAATTCAGGGTTATCAAAGTGTGGAAATGAAAGATCTAAATAACTAAAAATTGCCTTTTGAGCTTTCAATTCAAAGGAGGCACATTTATTTTTCTTTTGTTTGTACTGAATTTCTTCTTTAGATAATTTTATTTTTTCACTAAGTTTTATTTATGGTAGAATAGAAATAGTAGTTACAAATATTTAAGGATCTTCTATAGTAGTAAGATAGAATTCTTCTAACAATTATAGAGGTGTTTTTCCTTTTTCAGTGGGAGTGAATGTTTTAGTTTTAGAGTGATGAGTATGAGTGGTTTTTATGGGTTTGAGAATTTGAGTAAGTGATATTTTTGAATCAGAGGGTGCTTCATCTGACTTAGATGTAGATGAATGTGGGGGAGAAGTGGAACTTGGAGAGTTGTGAGTTATATGAACAAAAGGGGAAGTTGAGAAATAGGTACTTCTGATTAGTGAACTAGATCTGGTTCTATAAACTGGGGGAGATTTTAAAGAGGATTGAGATACGTGAGCTTGACCTCTAATGAATTTGGCTAAGGAAATTAGATTGTTTAGTTTTTTATCTAATGAATCCATCCTAACCTTGAGAGCTGAAAAGAATGTTTCAATGTTGATGAGTTTTTTTCTCTAGGTTATGTGGAATGGGTTGAGTTGGTGAAGGTGAATGGGTTGTTCTAAATGATTTTGGATAGTGAGGAGGAGATGGTGTAGCTAGTGCCTCTGCTTTTGTTGCTGCTGAGCTTGAATGTACATGTCACTCATGTTGATTCCCTGATCTTTCTTCTTCATTCTTTATCCTTTCTGCTACAGGATCTTCATTTTCTATTCTTGCACTTTCTTCATTAGAAAAATAATCTTGGATCAACTCATTTATCATTTCAGTCATAAAATTTTTAGTAACATCTTCTCTATTTAGTTCATCAGTTTGCATATAAGAGTTGACATCTTCTGCTACTGTTGAGGTTACTTCCTCCCTTTCTTCTCTGACTGATTCAAACCTTTCTTCTTCTTCTCTAACCCTTTTTCTTGCCTTCTTTGCTCTCTTAGTGACCACTCCTTCTGATGAGATGGAGATCCCCATTCTTTTCAGTGTCACCTTGTTAATCATGTCTGAATACTTGAATTCTTTTGGTACTTCATATGATAGTTTCACCTTTGCCTTTTTAAATATTTTGGTCATTGCCAGACATGAGTGTGGCTAGATCTAGCTTCTTCTTGCATTTTAGTGCCCATAGGGTCCTCGCATCCCTTTTTGATATGTTATCCTGCTTCCAATTTTGGGATATACATTGTTGCTTAGGATACTGTGAGCAAGTCTCAAATTTATATCAAGATTCTTCAGGTTGAGACTTTTTATATCTTCCCTTATAGTTGACATTGTGAGTTATGAAAACAGCTCTTTCCTAGATGTTGGCCACTCAAAAGTTTGCATTTCAATCATGGGGAGATTTAAGCATTCTATAATGCTTTTGGGGGACATGACTAATTCCTTATCCCCTATCCAAGACTTCTTTGTCTTAGGATCATAGTTACGATGAAGTATTTTCATCATTTTTGAGTAGCATTTATCTTTGCAACACATTAACTTGTTCCACCCTTGGAAGCTTATCCAATCACATACTTCTAGCTTCATTTCTTTGAAGAAATCAAAATAAATGACCATCCCTTTCAGTACCTTCCTTTTGTTATACTTGCTCATAAATTCATAATAGCTTTGTTTATCATTTCAAAAGATTACCTCAAGATGTCAGTATCTATGAACTCTTAGTTTGTGAGGTAGTTGTATCTCTTCTGATTCTTCTATATCCCTTCTTCTGCTGGATGTAAAGTTATCTTTGCATTACGTAAATCTTCCATCTCCATTAGTCAAGGTTTTAGGATTTTGAGGTGGAAGGGCTTGGGGGTTTTTGGTAGCAAGATGAGTAGAGGAAAAATGGTGCTAAGAGGATGAGAAGTTGTTTGAACGCCGCGGAGAGGCGATCTCGAGAAGTCAGATCAGGCATAGTAAATAATGAGGAAGAAATAAAATGCG
>JAYJMB010004738.1:0-12680 GCA_036873735.1 Pouteria campechiana | reverse complement strand
ACCCTTACTCACACTACTACAGAAAATTAGATTGGAGCAAGGTTCTAAATTTGGGGTGCCCACGACAGCACCACCAGATGGGATGAATTGAGCTTTTAAAACTTTTGGCCAAATCAAAGGATCAAAGTATTGAAGGAATAAGTAGAACATATTGCATAATACATAGCATAGGAATTTTGTAGTGGTTCAGCCCTTCCTGGGTTCTTACTCCACTTCTCTCAGTCAAGTTCCACTAACACCTTTATAAACCTGATCAAATATACATTGGTTTTCCCACAAGCTCACCAACCAACGTACTGGTTTTCCAAGCTAACCAGAAACTTTTACAACTTGTTGGTTTTCAAAGCTCAGTAACGAACTTATATCCTTTCAACAAGTTCCCTACTTGCTTATGTCAATAAATAAACACCAAGCACTTTGCTTGTATTACCAAATAATAAAAAGAAGTGTATAGATTAATTCCTCTTACTTAGGCAAACTTGTACATAAATTTAGAAGTTTAAATAAATGAATAAGCAATATGAGTAAAAGATTCAAATTCCTTGATTGAGAAGTGATTTAGAGTTTGAGAGCTCTGATAGAGTTGTAGCCATTGGAGTTGAACTTTGAAGGAAGATTTTGAATGCTTAAAACTTTAGCTTCTTTGTATTTTTGTATATTCAATATGTTCTATATTTTCTTTTACATCCGATTGCCTCTTTTATAAGTTGAGAGAGATTTTTCCGTTGCTGACTGTGGCAGACTTTCAAACATTCAAAAATGTTTTTCTTCACCTTACATTTAGTCTAACATCTGACTTTGCAGCAATCTAGTATTGGTCTACAACTTTATCATTGACTTTTCTTAACATTCACATGAGTATTGGATGCTCTAAAGTAGCTTCTTCGGTTACTCTGAAGTGATGAGTGAACAACCATATCCTTTGAATGATTTTAGATACTCTAATTGATTCTCCGAAATGATGGTAAACCTTCTCAATTGCGATAGATCTTTGCAGAGGGAGTTCAAATTTTTTAAACTTTTGATGCTTTAGAAAAGGGTGACTCTGAAATACTATTTGATGATTCGGAAGTTTGCTTGCTGACTCCAAATTAAGTTTTGAAGACTCCGAAGTAAGGTTGCTGACTCCGAAGATTGCTTCCTAACTTTGAAGTAAAGTTGCTGACTCCAAAGTTTGTTTGCTGAATCCAAAGATTGCTTGCTAACTTGGAAGCGTATTTTGATATCTCCGAAGTAGGTCTGATTGATTCTGAAGCATAACTACATAATTCTGAAGCATGTCTTTGTGACTCTAAAGTATACTAGATTATTTACTTCGAAATGTGTATTATTAACTCCGAAGTGTATCTTCATAACTCCAAAGCTTACCTGATTAACTCCGAAGTATGTCTTGTTGATTCTAACTGTGATAACTCTGAAACTTCCACAATGACTCCGAAACATATTGTGATGATTCTAAAGCTTTTCTGTTGGCTTCAAAGTGTGCTATAACAACTCCAAAACTTGTCTTTTATTTCCAAAGCTTGCTATGATGACTCCAAAACTTTTCGGTTGGTTACAAAGTATGTTGTGATGATTCTAAAGCTTATCTGTTGACTTTGAAGTATGCTCACACTATGACGACTTTGAAGCTTGTCTTAGGCTGACTCTATGTCTCCAAAGACGTTCTTGCTGGCTTCGAAGAATGCTTTGAAGACTTTAAGATCTCTGTTTTCTTGCTTTAAGTATATATGAAATTTATATAGTTATTTTTCATGAGAATTAACTTGGTTTCTTCCTTTGATTATCATGAGAATTTTTCTCAAATTAAGTATGGGATAATATTTCTGCAATATGCTTGAGAAGAAATTGTTAGTATCTTAATGTTTTACTCATGTCTTTGCTCATCATCAAAACTTACTTCGTTAAGAATGTTCATCATCAACATCAAGCTAGATAAAATGTTCAACAGGGGTGAGCCCTTTGGATCAAATGAAGCACTTTAGAGACAGGAGGTTAACTCTTTGGAGTCACAAAGTCATGAGTTTCAGAGTCAGCAAAGGTTTTTTGGAGCCACTGGAACACTTCTAAGACAAAGGAAAAAACCTTTCAAGATCACAAAGTCACAAAGTATTAGTCTCAGCAGAAATGCATCAAAGCACTGGAATACTTTAGAGACAAAGGGAAAACCTTTCCAGACCATGAAGTTGCAAAGTATCAGACTTAGCAGAAATGCATTAGAACCAACCAAAGGCATTTTAGAACCACTGAAGTACTTCAGAGAAAGAAAGATATAACGTCAGAGTGTTACTATTACTTCAGAGTCATGAGCTCAGATACTTTGGATTCTATTAACACACTTCAAAGTCATAGGCTTATAAGCTTCGGAGTTAAGTCAATTACTTCAAAGTCAATCAAGTTGCTTCAGAGATAACATCGAGAGCTTTCAATGTTAATGGAACACCTTTCGAAAATACATCAGAGTCAGAGAAAATGAACTTCGGAGTTAAGTCAATAACTTTAAAGTGGAGCCAAATAACTTTGGAGTCGATAAGGTATTTCAGAGACAATAAAGTATAGCCTTCAAAGTTAAGAGTTAGTTTCCTTGGAGTCACTTTGGAGACAATTTCTTCGATGTCAACCTCCATGATCCCAATGCGAGTCATTTTGGTCACGATGTTTCAGAACCTCCAAAACATGTCTTTGGAGCATCCAAAGAAATGGCAACTTGTGTGAGGTGTATGGAAACCCTATATTACTTAGAAATTTAGAGGATTTGAAGCTAATTCATAGCCTCCAAAATAGCATTGAAAGTACAATGGTCTTAAATTCGAATATTTCTTAGCATTTAATGATTCTCACCTACCACAACTAAAAAAAGTTAGAGAACTTAAAGAAAGTCAGAGATCTCACATATAAAAGGAGTTAAGTGAGATCAAGAAGACAATGGTCTTATATTGAAAAACAAGAGAGAGCATTTACTAAGTCTTTATGTCTCTTCTTCCACAATTTCAAGAAGCATTTAAGGCCATTCATTCAAATATTTCTGGAGAATGAATCCTATAGATTTTATTATCATATTATTTTTATTTACTACTTTCAAACTTAGTACAAAATTAGTTTGTTAGAAGCATTAATATTTGTACACTTTTATTTTTGCATATTTCTGCAAGTTTGAGAACTTGCATATGTGTAGTGAAAGAAAGTAATATACTTGCTGAATATTTATGTAAAAGTTTCTTATGAAGTAGGAAAACTAGTAAGTTGTTGGTGAGCTTGTAAAATCTACAAGTGTTAGTGGAACTTGAGTTTAGTAGAGAAGGCTAACTTAGAGAAGCGGAGTAAGAACTTAAGTAAAGGGCCAAACCACCATGAAAATACCAGTCTAAGTGCATTGTGTTATTTGTAATTTCTTTACTACTGCACTTTGATTATCATTTGGCCAAAATTTTTAAAGACTCAATTTAGCCCCCTCTTGAGTCACCATCTTAATGAGACCAACAATTGGTATCAGAGGAGGCTTCACTAGTTATACATTACTATTCCAATCATATAATATATGAAGAGATCTCTATGGCTAGTTATTTCTACAACACTTCTACTGAAGGTCAATCTACTTCCAGACCTCCACTATTTGATAATACAAACTATGGATACCGGAAGATGAGAATGAAAAATTTCTTGATCGCCTCAGATTGTTAGCTATGGAAAACCATCAAAGAAGGAATGATTGTCCTAAATACCGGGGATAAATACACTATTGAGGATATTCTAACAGTTGAAAAAGATGCTAATGTAAAGAATTATCTTTATTATATTCTTACATCCTCTGAATTTGACAAGATATCTTTTTGCGATACTGCAAAGGAAATCTGGAACAAACTAGAGGTTGCACACAAAGGTATAAAATAAGTAAAAGAAACTAAGATAAATCTTCTTGTGCTGGAATATGAAGCTTTCAACATGAAGGAGACAGAGTCTATCTTAGACATGTTTGAAAGGTTTCAAAAGATAACAAATAGGCTAAAAAATTTAGGAGAAAAGTACGCAAAGCCTAGAATGGTAAAAAAAATTTTGAGATCTTTATCAAAGCAATGGATACCCAAAGTAACAATAATCCAGGAAGTAAGTAATCTGGACACAATGAGTCTAGAAAAGCTCATGGGTTCTTTTGTGACTCATGAAGTGCTAATGAAATAGAAAAATATAAAAGAACTAAAGAGCAAGAAAGAAATTGCCCTTAAAGCTGCATCAGAAAATGAAGAATCCCAAACTAATGCTTCTACAAGTGGAGATGAAGACGAAGAGATATCAATGATTATGAGAAGATTCAAATCCATGCTGAAAAAGAAAAAGTTTGGAAATAGTTCAAGGAATAATTTTGGAAGAAATGACAGAAAGAAAGAACCACCCACCTGTTACAATATTGGGAAACCTGGACATATGAGGTTTGACTATCTAGATCCAGACAATAGATAAAATAATCAGCAAAAGAAGAATTATAATTCATATTTTGATAGAAGGAATAATAGCAACAATAATAATAATAACAAAACTAGTAGAAAGTTTCAGAAAAAGAAGAAAACTCTAGCAGCATGAGAGATGCTAGAGAACATTATAAATGAAAGCGAAAGTGAGGAAGAAGAAGAATACGAAGCTCAAATTAGTCAACTCTCTCCAAATAGAAGCACTCATGATGAACTTCATATAGGAATTAGCTTCATGGCAATCCATGAAGAGCAGGTAAATTTTGATTCTGAAACTCCTAATCATGAAGAAATGTTAGAAAAATCATATTCAAATTTCATGACTTTGAAAGGGAAGAGAAACTAAAAAGGAACTCAAAAGAATTATAAATGAATGCTCCTAAATAAAGGAAGAAAATTCCAAGCTTAAGTGTAGCAACAATACAATTAGCACACTTGAGCAAGTTATAACTAAAAACAATACTTTGAAAAGGACATTGACTTCCACTTTGTTAAAAATGAAACCAAAGAAAAGAAATGGATAGCAACAACATAGAAGATTTGAACCTAAATAGACTACAATTTGGGTTTCAAAGACAATTGCAAATATACTAAATGTAACCTAAATTTCTTTAGTTAAAACTGTATTACCCAAGAAACAATAGGTACCAACATTACCTGCAACTAACCCACCTAGACCCATTCCCAAATGCGTACCAAAAGTTAGGACTTAACTTTATCCATGCAGGTGTGCTTCAGACCCACAAAGAGTAGTATGCAATATATCGATAGTGGTTACTCAAGGCACATAATAGGGAATAAGGACGTGTTCATAGAGTTGAAAATTAAATCAGGTGGAACAGTAACCTTTAGTGATAATGGTAAAGGTAGAGTAGTTGGGATCGATAAGGTCGGCTAACCACTATCTAATAAAATTTTAAATTTACTTTTAGTAGAAGGATTGAAACACAATCTTCTTAGCATAAATCAGTTTTGTGACAAAGGCTACAAAGTTGTGTTTGAATCTCAATCTTGTTCTGTACTACATAAGTCTCAATCAGTTATAGTATATGGTAGAAGACATGGAAATATATATTTGGTTAATCTTTTTGATATTCAAGCTAAATGTGTTATTGTGAATGACAATGAATCGATGCTGTGGCATAGAAAGCTAGGACATGACAATAAAAATTTGATTGAAAGATTATGTAATAAAGATCTAGTTGTTGGCCTACCAAAACTCAAATTTGATACTAAGTTGTGTGATGCTTGCATGAAGGGTAAGTAAGTAAAAGAATCATTCAAATCAAACAAAGAAGTATACATAAGCAAACCCCTTCAGTTGCTACATATGGATTTAGTTGGACCAACAAGGATGAGAAGCCTTGGAGGGAAATATTATGCATATGTCATTGTAAATGATTATAGTATATTTACTTGGGTAATGTTTCTAGCATCCAAAGATGAAACTTTTTCACCCTTTGAAGTATTTTCCAAACATGTACAAAATGAACAAAGCTCTCATATTGTTGCCATAAAGAGTGATTATGGTGGAGAGTTTGAAAATCATAGATTCACTAATTTTTGTGAAAATTATGAAATTCTTCAAATTTTCTTTGCATCAAGAATTACCCAACAAAATGGAGTAGCTAAAAGGAAAAACAGATCAATGCAAGAAATGACAAGGACAATGTTGAGTGAATACAGCTACCCATAGTATTTTTGGGTTGAAGCAATGAACACAGCATGTTATATTATTAATAGAATCTTTACTAGATCCATACTTAACAAAACTCCATTTGAACTATACTATGGCAAGAAACCAAATATTTCATATTTTTATGCTTTTTGTTGTAAGTGCTTTATTCTTAATAATGACAAATAAAACCTTAAAAATTTTATAATAGATCTAATCAAGGTATATTTTTGGGTTATTCCATTGTTAGCAAAGCATTTAGAGTGTACAACCTTAGACTTAAGATTATAGAAGAATCCATCCATATTAAATTTGATGAACATACTAACTCTACAAAAAGAAATAGTGATTTCGATAATGAGACAGATAATCTTCCAACAAGTGCAAATAAACTGAGATTACAACACAAACAAATATAAGCTCCACTATCAGAAACAACAATGGATAAAGTTGAACCATCTACAATAGAGGTAAATGAGGAAGGTGATTCATCTCTTCCCAAAAATTGGAGGTTTATGCATGCTCATCCTGAAAATTAGACAATTGGTAATGTATTTGTTAAAGTTAGAACTAGATCATCCTATCACCAAACATGTGATAATTTTACTTTTATTTTTCAATTAGAACCAACTTGCATAGACCAAGTATTAGAAGATGAAAACTGAATTTTAGCTATGTAAGAAGAATTAGATCAATTTAAAAGAAATGATGTGTGGACTATTGTTCCAAGACCAAATTATGAATCTGTTATAGGAACAAACTGGGTCTTTAGGAATAAACTGGATGAATCAGGAATTGTGGTGAGAAATAAGACAAGATTAAGTGCAAAGGGGTATTATTAAGAAGAACATATTGACTTCGAAGAGTCATATGCCCCTAGTGCAAGGATTGAAGCCATTAGAATGCTTCATGCATTTGCATCATGTATGAATTTCAAACTATATCAAATGTATGAAAAGAGAGCATTCTCGAAAGCTTTCATTGATAAAGAAGTATATGTGGAACAACCCCCCTGGGTTTGAAGATCCCCATTGTACAAATTATGTATTCAAACTCAAGAAAGCCCTCTATAGTTTGAAACAGGCTCCTAGAACTTAGAATGAGAGGCTAAGCAAATTTTTGATTGAAAAAGGTTTTTCAAGGGGTAAAGTGGATACTACTCTCTTGATTAAGCATGCAAAGAAAGACGTTCTTATAGTTTAAATTTATGTTGATGATATAGTATTTAGTGCAATTAATAAAAATCTTTGCCAAGAATTTTCTAGGACTATGCATGGAGAATTTGAAATGATCTTGATGGGTGAACTCAATTTCTTGGGACTACAAATCAAACAAGAGAAAGAAGGAATCTTCATTCACCAAGTCAAGTATACAAAAGAACTTCTAAAGAAATTTAATATTAAAGATGGTAAAATATATAGAACACCAATGAGCACTTCAATAAAGATGGACAAAGATAAAAGAGGAAAATCAGTATGTAACAAATTTTATAGAAGCATGATAGGATCATTATTACATTTAACTAAAAGTAGACTAGATATAATGTTTAGTGTCTGTGTGTGTGCTAGATTTCAGTCAGATCTCAAAGAGTCACACAGAATTGCAACAAACAGAATCTTTAGATACCTTTAGACAAACCATGCGTCAATTTGTGGTATCCAAATGGTCCTGATTTTAATTTAGTAGGGTACTCAGATGCAAATTTTGCTGGATATAAAGTAGATAAAAAGAGTACTTTGGGATCATTTCAGTTTCTAGGAAGAATGATCATACCATGGTTTTTCAAGAAACAGACATCTATGACATTATCAACTACTCAAGCAGGATATATAGTAGCTGACAGTTATTGTGCTCAAATCTTTTAGATGAATCAGCAATTAATAATTGTGTTCTTAACTTTGATGATATCCTTATAAGACGTAACAACACTAGTGCCATAAGTCTGACTAAGAATCCAGTTTTACATTCCAAAACAAAATATATAGAAATTAGGCATCACTTTATTAGAGATCATGTTCAAAATCATAATATATGCTTAGAATTTATACCTACGGAAAATCAATTAGCAAACATCTTTACTAAACCTCTTCTAGAAGATAGATTCAGTAAATTAAGAAGAGAGATAGATTTAGTAAATTAAGAAGAGAATGAGGTGTTTTAGATCCAAATGCTTCAGTTGGAAATTAATAAAACATCTATAAGATGGAAAATGTGTTCCTTACTAATAACTCTAATAAAAATGCACAAAAAGAGTAGATATGAAAATTCATAAGTTTTAGAGGCTCCAAAATAGCTTTTGGACCCTCCAATGATGGGCTAAAATGCATCCGAAGAATTCCATTCCCCAAAATAAAACTTTGATACCTCCAAAAATAAGTTTATAGCCTCCAATAGATTATGCTGCCTCCAAAGTAAAGCTTTGGAGTTACCAAATCATCGTGATCATTGCCTTTGAAGATCGCATATCTTGTCTTCGGAGCCTTTGATAACATCTTTCAAAGAAGCTAAAAATTTGAAACTCTATTTAAGTGTTTGAAGACCTCCATAAACCTAAAACCCTTTTCCCTAAAGCATCTGAAAACATCCCTTCAAAAAAATTCCTCAATTTCCCACTGGATTCAAACTCCTAAGTTCAAGCTACTCTACCATCATATCTTCTCCTCTGAATCCTCACTTCTTTCTACTACAATGATAAGAACAAAAATAACTGATTCAAGCATCAGAAAGAAGGAAACGGATGAAGCCTCAGAGACATGTATCTCTAAAAGAGTAAGGAGTGAAGATGACACATTTGAGGTTACTTTCCTTAACAGAGAAAATGCCTACTCTAGATATCTTTTAAAGTATGAAAGTAAGAAAATCATCAAGGTTAGAGCATTTAATTTTGAGGTATTTGGAGAAAGGGGAATGAACTTGGAAGTATATGAGTGGTTTCGATTCCAAGGTTGGACTGACTTTATGAGTTGTAAAGAGCCATGTTATCCTAGAATGGTGAAGACTCTAATCAATAATCTAAACTCAAGTACATGGAAATCATGGATAGGAGAGATTGAGATAAATCTATACCCTAATAACTTGAGAAGAATCCTCAACCTCCCTGAAATTGAAGAAGAACATCTTGAGTGGCCATCAAGCAGAGTGAAATTATTCTCAGACCTAGTAGGAGTTGAAATAGATGCAAAGCAAAAGTACTTACATGCTAGTCATTTGAGCCTGAATTATAAAATGGCATACACAATAGTGATAAATAATGTATATCCAAGGATAGGAGCCACACATTCAATTTCAGAGAAAGATGCAAAAGTGCTATGAGCTTTGAAAATTAAAAAAAATAAACCTTGCACAAATCATAGTGGATCATCTGTATCTAATGAAATCTATGACAAGATTTTCATTTCCATATGGGATTGTAAGAGACATTTGATGAAGGTGGCGTGAAGGAGCAGCGGCGATGGTTGCCCGCAAAAGCGAAGACAACAATGGTTCATCGGGTTTTCTGGTCGAACAACAATGATGCAGAGGTCGTTGGCGATCTGTAATCACCAGCAAAGCACGACCACGATGCTGTTGGCAGCGAGGAAGAAGGCCACGTCAGCAGCCTTGTTCAACATCTTTTGGCAACCACAGGCAAGGATCCGGCAAAAGAGAAAAGGGGCTGTCTAGCATCAGGGCGATGACGGAGATGACATGCACAGAGCGGATCAACCATTTGATGGTCGGACGGCGGCATCGCAATGATGATTTGCAGCTAAAACTAGCATATGGCCGAATCTTCCGGCGACCAAGGAGGATGATTTGGTCCGGCAAAATCAGTGCCGACGTCGAAACAACAACATTGAATTTTTGAACGGAGTAGATTAACCGGTCGATGGCAATGTCCTAGGTAGCGAGGAAGCAAGGCACATCAGTGCCCTGTTCTTCATCTTTCGGCAATCGGGGTCAGGGATCCAGTGCGACAAATAGTTGTTGGAGGTCAGGATGTCGACGAAAACGTTGTTGTTGAAGCGGATTGGCTGATCGGTGGTCAGACCTTGACATCATAGTGGCGACTTTCGACTGAAACGACGGGCGTTTAAACATTTTTTGAGATTTTGGTGACGGGAAGGGAGGATCGGCGGCAACAGCACCCGCACTGGAGTCGGAAAGCAATCGTCAATTTTATGGCCGTCATGGATCACCTGATGGACGGATGAACATTGACGGCAATCCCAACCAGCATCGCCGGCGGAAAAGACACTGTGAGCTGGTCTGCCAGAGAAGCAACGATTGTCGGTAGTGAAGTGGTGGCGACGACTGCTGCAGGACATCAAAACGTCAATGGCAGAAGGACAAGCCACCGAAAGCAGCTATTGAAGCAATTTTCCCCCCATGCCATCGCTGACATGCCGTGCAGATGGGGTGGCTTAGCCGAGCAACCATTGTTGATCTCCCCATGCCACTGCTGATGTGCCGTGCAGACGAGAGGGATCTGCCGCACAGCCAACGACGACAAGGATGGGCAATAGCCGGTGTGGTGTGAAATTGAGGGGCAACAAATGTGGCTTGCGGAGAATGTGGCGTGCGGAGGAAGCATGATCGTCCGTTGCCCCAATAGAGACATGGCGCGCACTTGCTGATGTGCCGATCTGCTGTGCTCTCCCCTTTGCTGACGTGGCGCGCAATTGAGACGCATCCGATCTGGCATGCGGAGGAGATTGCCTGGGCGGACGTGTTGCGCAACCGAAGTTTTTTTTGTCCATGTTGGCACGTTTTGCCAAAAGAGCATACGGTTGATGTGGTGTGGAGACAGGGCAGGCAGCAACAGCAAGCCACTTCGTAATCCTGCTGACGCGCTGAGCAAATGAAGAATCATGGTCATACAAAACAGTTTTTTTAGAAGCTGAGGTTAATATGTGTATCAATTTTAGAAGGTAAACTTTCAAAAATATATGTTCAAAGGCTATATCAGAAAGAGAATTCAAATTTCTGCGGCTTATTAATTGCACGGTACCTATGTTGGATATGCATGTAATTAATCAAATTTCTGGCAATCCATACTAGTTAAAATATTTTAATTAACTAATTAAAATATTGGTCGACGGTGTCAATGGCAAAATGCCTCAACAGTAGAGTTGGAATCCCCAAAATGCCCCAACAGTGGAGCTAGAATGCCCAAGATGCCCTCATGTTGGAGTTGGAATGCGCAAAATACCCTCACTAGTAGAGCTGGGCATATTTTCCAAAGAATTTCCCAAAATGCCCCAATGGTGGAGCTGGAATGCCCAAGATGCCCCCATGGTGGAGCTAGAATTCCCAAAATAGCCCCACTGGTGAAGCTGGGCATATTTTCCAAGAATTCCCCAAAATGCCCCAATGGTGGAGCTGGAATGCCCAAAATACCCCCACATTGGAGCTAAAATTCCTAAACTACCCCCAGAAGACCTAGAGCCTATAAATACCCCTCCCTCTTCTTGAAAAGGGGGGGATTTTTTGAAGAGAGAACTTTTGAAGGGCGAATTCTCTTGGAACTTGGGGGAGGAGCTGGAGGAATCTTCAAGAGGCAGGTGCCTCACTTGACATCGGTGGCCTTTGGCCACTGGTAATCTCTCTAATGCCTAAGGGCACCCCGCCATGGCGCCACCATGGTACACACATGGGTCCCAACCATGTTGTGGTAACGGTGGGTCCCATATGGCCAATGGACAACAGGATAATACTGAATTAGACATTTTAAACACATTAAAACCTGTATAAACTCTGTAATTGCCCAATAAATTAGAAAATTAATGATATTATCTTAAATTAACTAAAAATTATAATCAACACTAATCACTATCATTAGTGCTAATCCTAATTAGGCTTAATTAACTCAAAGTGTAATAAAGCTTAATTCATATAGTCTGGATCTTCGATCTTTCATAGTATAAACGGCAGAGATCGCCCGCTTGCAGATTGACAGAATAGGCACCTTATAGATGTCAAGGAAAGCATCGAAGGCAGAAAAGAGAAAAAGAATGGTCGATTCCGGTAGCCCAAGGAAAAGGGACCATAAGAAGAGAAAAGTGCAGCCTGTTAGTGTCTGCACCACTTCGGTCAACAGGAACTTGTCGCCGACATCGCCTAGCCCACCTCGTTAGGGAGTCATCACGAGGTCAATGGCTAGGTCCATAGTGCCTCCCCCAATATTTCACTCTCTATCAAAAGATGCTGAAAGAGAAGATCAAGTGTCTACATCTCCCCGCCAATTAATGCATAGACATTAATTCGTCACGACGGTCATGTCTTACATGGCTGAGGGAAATCCAGCTCCCACTTCCATAGAAGAGATAATGCGATGATTGGAGTTGCTTGAGACTGAAAATCAGCGATTAAGAGAGGCATATGCACAACAGAATATTCGTCAAACCTCCAATCCTAGCCAACCATCCAATGCTGCCCGTCCTCTCAATCTCCCCTCCATGGGAATGGTGTAAGGCCCTAGACATTTCAAAAATGTAAATGTTCACTATTGTCAAGTGTTAGAAATTTTTACAATGCGGCATACTCTAAAATTTCATTTT
>JAYJMB010004737.1:0-12682 GCA_036873735.1 Pouteria campechiana | reverse complement strand
TATATATATAAGTCTAGTGTGAAACCATACACGTATCGTGCCATGTTCTTGACCCGTGCGAGGAACATTTGACCGGAGACTCCCCGGTACCCAACACCGTCTCTCTGCTTGAAGACAGGCAACATTTCATTGCTGAGCATGAAGACCTTGGACCTTAATGGTTGAATAAGGAATTTCTGACCTTTCAACCTTCCACAAACAACTCATTTTTTCTATTCTAATGGAAAAGTGGTAGGGATTTGAGCTGATGAAGCCGCTTGGCTTGCATTTGAGGCTAAATCATTGGCTGTTTGGTAAGTTTTTGGCTGTTAGTGTCAAGACTAAACTTTAAAGGTTTCATAAGGTCTGTTTGGATAGAATACATTAAGAAGGCAATGCAATACCCAACATGCACGTAGCATATTAAAACAATAATATAAAATTTTTAATGAAAAATTAAAAAATAATTAAAAATATAGATAATTATAAAAAAGTAAAATTAATATGATAATTAAGATGTTATGTCAATTAGTGTTATCCGAATCAAATTGGACCAGCTGGTTCAATCGGGTCCGATCCAGACCCCGATTCAATTAAGGCTAGTCCAAGTCAATGTTAAAAAGTCGCACAAACAGCATGAACCGCAGTTTAACCGGATAAACTAGGTCAAACTAGTTCGTCCAAAATAAAATAAAATCAAATCAAAAATTTAAAAAGGTAAAAAACTGAAAAGTCTTCTTCCAACCGACACACCCCTGCTCATTTTACCCCAAATCATAAAGACAGAAGTTAAAAGACTCAAAACTCATTCACTGACTGCCCTCTCCATCTCCGTCTCCAGTCTCTCTAACAGTCGAACACCGGCCATCAACGACTACGATAATAACTCGGCAACCCCCTTCCTGTCACTTATCTCGCCTCAATGAATAGGAGAAGCATTTTCTAGCCATTACAATCGATGACAGCAGTGTCCCCTCCAGCTCCGGCGTCTTCCCCTTCCGTTGCAATCAACGACCGCAACCCTACTCTCGCCTTGCCCGACTGCCCTCTATCGAAGTGCCACTATCGAACCCAACCCATTCCAGAGTCGACTGCGTCTTCCTCTTCGGCTGTCGATGGTGACCTAGTGCAACTTCGAAACCCCCCTCTCTCTTCGGCCATCAACGACGACTTAGTGCATCGACTTCTCCATCTCCCTGTCACAGTATCAATCATCTCGTCTAAAGTTCAGCCATTGCAATAGACTCTGAAACCCCCTCCATGGCGACCTAGTGCAGTCTCCGTCTTTGTCTCCCTATCATAGTGTCAGTCATTTCGTTTGAAGTCCAGCTATTGCAATCGACTCCAAAACCCCCTCCTTGGCGACCTAGTGCAACATTTCACTCTTCATCTCCCTATCACTCATCTCGCCTGAACAAGGGAAGCTCTCTAGCAATCCAGCCATTGCAATTGATGACGACAGCAACTCCAGCGTCATCCATTCTAGCTTCAGCGTCTCCCTTCCAATTCCAACGTCTCCAACTCCGGTTAGTAGCAGACAATGATAAGTTTTTTTTATTTTTTGCAGAATTTTGAATTATTTTTTTCTATTTTTTAAACCTGAGATTTTTTTTGATGTTAGCAATTAGCATGTGTTTTTTTTATTTATGTTTCAACCTTTGCATAATTACATGAATTATACTTGAAAGCTTTTAAAAGATGACCAACATACTTGAAAATCAATCTACTCTATTACTGAATGCATAATATAATTATTAGATTATTCAAAAATTATATAATATTTATATATTTTTAAAATTATTAAAATTTTATGACATTATAATTATATTATGATGACAACGGTCCAACCGGTTCAAACTAAACCAGCTCATTGGCCAGTTCAATTTGGTTCTGATAACATTGATGTCAATCTAAAAATGAGTGTATAATAATGCATCTAAATGAACCCTTAGCATTTTGGAGTAAAATAGGCTTACATAAGCAAGCTAGGCAATTGATCTGGACCATTTCTCACACAAGTTCCAGTATAAATATATACCAGGTCCCACCAAGTTCATGTTGCAAGTAAATGAATGCCTAATTCTTGTGGACGTGGATTGTGGTACCAAAGGTCCAGGCATTGATCATCCGTCTTGGACACATTAGCTTGGCACAAATATCCCTGCAATGACTTGGGGAGATTAGCTAGGTGATACCTAATCCTTCAGTCAATGGCTTGGAAAATATGGGTTGTCCAAATTGTAATAAGGGATTACTTAACTAACATGAATGTCGCTATAGCTTCCAATACATAATCCACCATCGTTTGCTTACATAGATGAAATTATACTATGATCTCAGGGCCAAGTGTAAATACATAATTCATGCTCTGTTTAAAAGAGTATTGGAGAACATGGCAACGGATTTTTCACCCAAAGGAAGAGACATTACCATGCCCAAACATTGCCTGAGCAGATAATCAAGCAGGCCACACCAAAATGACATGGACCAATTTTAGTCATCTCCTCACCCCCATTTCCACGCACAAGCATGACCCACCCCATAATTTGGCAGTCTTGTCTCCAACTAGGCCATGTTCATGCACAATGCAAACCGGGTGACAAGAGTGCCAGAAATCACAGTGTGGAAAGGAAAATAGATGCTTCAAATAGCTTGGAGAAATATTCCTCTAAATGCACTGAGAAGTGAGAACACAAGGCATGATTTTCCTCTTTGCTGGTAGGAATCGAAAAATGCCTGCTGAAGAAGACTTCGGGTCAGCAAGCTTCTTCCTGGCAGCTTGCCGCGGTGACGAATATTCTCTTCCCCTGGGAAGGCGTGGACGCCGGACATTTCTTTGCCTTCCGAATATCATCTCGAGACTCTTTCCAAGTACCGAACATTGATAATAAGGCTTTCAATGGCTACGATATTTTGGGCCGTAAGCAGGTCCAAGGGGCGCAGATGCAATTAGGGCAATTGGGTTGATAGACGGTTCAATTAATCTTTATTTCTATCTAGTGGGGAAACTTCTATATTATTTTAACAATGTTCTACCATAATTACAGATATATCTACATATTTGAAAAGCTAATAATAGCTTTGGTAACATTTTATATAGCATTCCATTCCAAGCCTCTACCATCCATTCCCTTAATCTCAAATCTCGGAAAATCTTCAATTTCGACGTAGCTCTTTCTGAAAGCCATTGAAATCACACACTAGCCATCCTACTGATATTTTTCTTTTCTTTCTCTCTTTTATCTATTTTAGTTTCGATCTACTCAAGTTGATTTTCTCGGAATTGAATTAAATAGAAAAAAATTAATATTAGGATAATATCAACTATAAAGTAAATAAATATAAGATAATAATTAAAAATATAAATAATAAAAAAAAAGTTACTAAAAAAAGAAAATAAAATGTCTAATCAACTTTGAAAAATGAATTTTTCATGTAATTCAATTTCATTTGAATTCTAAATCCATTCTACCGATCAGGCCTTTTATCATTCACATTCGTTCCGTCCTTGATTTGGGACCCACCTCAAGACTTGGAGAACATAGGCACCGACAACAGAAACGTGAAGCACCATTTTAACCTTTGAACAGCAGCCCTCGCGCCCACAGCATAACCGGAAACTTCAGAAGGGAAAACCAGCCAAGCAAAAAGGACAAACCCCATCATCGTATTTTTGCTCGAATCGGTAAAGTAGATTTGAAATCAATGTAATTCAAATTGGATGGAAAATTCATTCTCCAAAAGTTTTAATTTCACATATATTTTTTTATGATTCAATATTTTTTTATTATCTATATTTAAATTATTATCTTTTATTTATTTTACTTTATTTTATTAATATCATTTCTATCATAGAAAGTTCAATTTTTTTCATTCAATCTCATCTGATTTTCTTTCCTCCACAAAGGGTTGCTTTGGCATACGTGTAGAAAACGCCAAAAAGGGCGAAATGTCACTCCATTGAAAAGGAGACATAATTAATAGAAAATAATATTATTGATAAAGTAAAAAATAAAATTACTAAAAAGAGTTGAAATAAATAAATATAACATCTCCTAAATCAAGAAGAAAAGGCCTTTCTAACATCTATCCCAACATATTTTAATAAAAAGACATCTGGGCCGGACGGGCCACCGGTGCAACAAGGGGATGTTCCATGCGAGTACCCTTGACATGTAATGACCATCTTACCCTCAACTTCCGAGAGAAACCAACACGTCCTTCCATCATATCGGATAAGGAAAAGAAGAGCCGCATACACAAGCTGTAGCATAGCAAAGAAAAACACACAATTCAGCAGAAAAAGGGTAACTCAAGCGTCATTTCGCTTCCTCAAATGGGGATTCTTCGACTGAATTCTCCGTGTTTCTCATCTCCTTCATTGTCTTCCTATCTTTACAATAAAGCCCACAAGCCCCTTAAATTCCCAAATCGCTTAACGAATTGTAGACGAAGAATCAGAGCTGTTGATACCTCAACCTCAGGGACTGAGTCACATGGCACCACCCCACAAGAAGAACCACCTTCCATTGATTTTGCATTTGTTCATGTAAGTTGTGATATCTTTTCTATTTCTTCAGGTTTGCAAACTTCATTATGAGTGGCAATTTCATGCAATCACCTGGCATTCCCTGCAGTCTGTGTTACTTCCCGATGGAACTCCTGATATACACCTACGTTCTGCATGTGGTGGGCAGAAGCTGAGGGATATCATGCTAGATGGCAACATTGATCTATATGGGCCATATGTACGATTCTGCAAACTATTTTTATTTTTTCTTCTGTGTCTCAAATGGTTTTCCAATTGGATGAGTTGACTCAGATTCAGAACTGGCTAATTCAGTTCGACACCTGAATTTCCCAGGCAAGTTTGCCCAACGCGGCCCTGACTCTGCCAATTTGCACCAGAATTCAGGGCGAGACAACTCAATCCAAGTCCCCAGACTCTCAATCATGCTTCAATGCGTTTGTGCATTTTGGAATTTCATGATCCCTCTCTCTTCTTATCCTGGTTTGCTCTTTGTAGGACAAGTTTCTATTAAACTGTGGAGGGTGTGCCACATGCGGCACGTGTATGGTTGAGGTAGGTTGTTAATGACTTTTTCCTTTTTCTTTTTAGCGTGTGGGGCCACTGCGCATGTCTAAAAACTCGAAAATATGCAATGGAATGGATGGTCCGTGACCGATAATTTAACTTGTCTCAGCATACATCATTATATTAACATCATTGATTTCTTGATGTGCATCGATTGTGGTCAATTAAGACTGTGGAACCATGGCATACGAAGAACATGGCATGAACCCAAATGCCAACAGCCAACTGCTATTGCAAAGGTCATGGCCAAAAATCCCAAGTCAAAAGTTTTGGTATCTTGGAGCACCTGACCAAACAGGTTGGAGCTGGTGGGTGGGTCGAACTTAAAAACCCTACCCATTTTGCCTCTCCACAGGTGTCAGCTTGTGCATTTTGGTTTGGTGTAGAAATCTAAATCGGCATTTGAAGATGGTTTGATACAACCGGATTAAAGATAAAAGGAATTTTTTGGCCTTGAGGGCTTAAGCGTCTTGTTTCAAAAAGAGTCAGAGCTGGTTTCTAACTCTTAGGTCAAGGGCCCTTTCAAAGAAAAGTGTATTCGCATCACCGGGTCGAATCACAGGTTAAAGGGACGTTGGAGCGTTGGGTGGAAACGAGTCTAACTGATCGGCATTTGTAGGTTCTCGAGGGTAAAGAACTCCTAAGCCCACGTACAGATAAGGAGAAAGAGATCCTTAAAAAGGTATTAGTTTATTTCATTGAATACGTTGGTCCAACTCTGGTACCGGATTTTAAAACGACGATGTTATGAGTCTTTTAATATTCATGTCTGAGCAATGCAGAAACCCAAGAATTGGAGACTGGCTTGTCAAACGGTGGTTGGCAAAGAGGATTCCAGAGGCCAGGTCTGTACTCTATCCTGAGATTCCAAATCATCTAATCCTGTGTGGACAGAGAACGCCCCCACTCATGCCAAAACGATACTCTTACAACCACCACCCCAAGTCCTGCCACATTCCAGATGGTAATTCAAGCCCATGTAACAGATCACTACCAGAAATTGAGGTGCACTAGGTTTGTGCTCTTATTTCAGGAACAGCAGGCGAACCACATCTTGGGAAAGAACATCAAAACATTCACACAAGAGTGGAATGGGTCTGGCGGTTTTTTATTTTATTTTTTTGGTTTATGGTGCATTAATGAGATCGTACACCAGAATCATCCCTTCCTAGCTACCAATGAGAGGATGTGATTCCATTTCTATTTCACGCAGGTTGTCATACAAACATTGCCCGAGTGGAAAGCACATGAATGGAAGAAATGAGACGGCTTCTGCTACAAAACGGTTCAATCAGGAAGCCAGGTGATTATGCCATGGTTCTTGTCTACGCATCTGTTGCCAAGTTTATCTGCAGATTGAACAACCTCTGATCTTAATCAAGAGAAAAAGAAGATGTTGGCAAGAATCATCAGAAACAGCTTGTTACATGAACTTGAATCCCCTAATATACAATTTCTATCATTAGTATTTCTTTTGGTTGTCACAGTGGAACACTGATTAAATACCGTTCTCTTTCTAGTTTCAAATTTCCAAAGAAACTTCAATTAAATAACCCTTTACCAACCCACTAAAATATCAAATGCCTTGATTGATAAAGAACGCCATCAAATAAACCTGCCCCAGTAAAATAAAAAGAAGAAAGTAGAGAAGTAACAGTGCACGAGACATTTGGACTGACATTAGAAAGTAGGTCCACCTTCAAAACCATCATAGAAACACAAATGGAATTGCGTTAGAAGTCACTTGAAAGTGGGAGGCCCTCAGAGCTCATGAACGCATTTACCCAAGTGGCCCACCCTATCTTTTCTAAATTTACCATTTCAATGATTCAGTCATCAATTTCCACATCCTTTACTACAAAACTTAAAAAAAAAAAAAAAAAAAGGAAATTCATTCATTTTATGGTTATACATTAATTCCGTTGTGTGTACCAAACCGAGCAGCCGGGCCATTTGGCAGTGATTGCGTGCGTGTTCCTCGCACAAGGCACGCATGAATGGATGTAATAATGAAATGATGAGGTGTGAATGATTTGCATCCGTTGCTGTCAAGGACAGCTTTAATGTCGGTTAGCCAATTAAATGATTTTATTTAAGGTCGCCGACAGCAAAAGGACACAGAATGAATGGAAGAAAAAAAAAAAAAGGCTTGTGTACTTCACGCAGGTTCTAATTTTTCAATTGGGGGAGATGTTCCACCATGATCGTCAAATCGACATCTCGCTGAATAATTTCTTATCCCAGTTTATAGAGCATAAATGTTTCTGATGAATACCAATTTTCTTCGGAGGAAGTCATGAGCATTGTTTATGCTTGCCTAGGCCCTTTCGGGTACCGTTGCTTTTGTCTTTGCCTCTTTCTGCCTCCGAAGTTAAGACCACAAATTTCAAAAGGATTTGTATTGCTTTCAATTTAATGGCTCCGATTAGTAGAAAATGGATCTAACCAATAGCTCGATTCAAGTTAACTTGAAACGGACCTAAATAACTCAAATTTTAAAGGATTTGGGTTAATAGTTTTTGAGTTTTGGGCAACTCCGGGTCCAACCCAAATCAAAATTAAGATGATTTGGTTTGGGTTGAGGACACCAACTTAAATCAAACAACCCCAATTAATATATTTAATAAATATAATAATTAAATAATGTTTGTAAATTTTATTTAAAGTAATAATATAAATATAAGAATTATTTATTTTAATTATCTACTGGAATTGTTAATCTGAATTGTCAATCCATTTTCAACACAAATTTAATTAGATTTTACAAATTTAGTTTGATTTAGGTTAAGATTTTAAAAAATAAAATATGGTATAGTTTGGGTAGAGGTTTTCTCAATTTGAATTAGAATTGAGTTTACATCCACCCCGATTTAAAAACTACCCGGATGTTGCACCCCTACTAACTAATCAAGGAGGTAGCTTCGATTAAGATCTCAAGTTGCAAATTGCAACATCTGAAGATGTTTTGACCTGTCAACTCGGCCACGCACATTGTAAGGTATTCATAAATTAATTTCTTTTCATCGAAACGAAATTTAGCTTTGAAAGTGGGAAGTAAGTGATACCAACTAGCAGAGGGACGTGAAGTCTTGGAGGCATGGTAGAGAAAAGAAAACAATTTTCGGTCTTATCTAGAACTCGAATGGAGTGACCCTAACATCCATTCTCAACCTAATTTCCCCTAATTTTAGTCACTCATTTCTTCTATACATTCTCCTAAAGCACCTTAGAAAGTCTCCTTAGTGTCTAAATCACTCTTTGACCTCTTGCAATAGGTGCTTTTGGATCTTGATCAATTAGTCAACAAATCAACTAGTTGGCATTTATCCTCAATGTTGTCACTAGGTATTAATAGTCAAATGTTAGCAATAAAAAATATTGAGCATCATTGTCTAATGGATGGGTTAAATCTCATGGAAGTTACACATGGGGCCACTATATTAATTGGCAAATGTAATCTCTATGAAAATAATAAATTGGTATAATATTTATCTACTCTGCCTAGTCCTATTGTCCTGCATTCTCCCATCAATATACCAATAGTTAATTGATATATGTTTATCTACTCTGTAAATAATATTTACCTACTCCCTACTCAGCTCACTCCTAATATCCTACGTTTTTGGATCAATATGTAAATAGTAAATTGGTATCATATTTGTCTATTATGTGCACTCCTAAATCTTACTTTTTTCTATCATTATTTATATTTCTCATTATTCTATTTATCTATTTTCATTTACGTTGTATTTGACATTATCTCCTACCAAGTATCCATTTATATTTTCATTTTCATTTCACTTTCAATTGTCCAAAACTCCAAACACATCTAAGAAAAGGGGGCAACGGGACAATGCATTCCTGAGGAATGGAGTGTGCTATATTTTCTTTTATGCTCTTTTTAGACTAATTATTAAGAAAATAAGTGTATTAGATAATTTTTTCTAAACTTTTTTTACACCGATATGACATTTTAACTATTATAATAACTTTATTTTTTATTATTATCTATAATTTAATATCTTTTTTAATTTTTTATTAAAAAGCCTACATCACTGTGTTGCATTCTACACTTTTCTCGTTAACCCTTTTTCTAACACACTTTATCCAAACCAAGGTGTACCATCCAACAAAATTTGCTAATTTTTGAAGTTTACAAATTTTAATATTCTGAAGTTTATAAATTTTGAAGCTATGTGTAGGCCATATGTAGGCCTAGTGCAAGCATATATATGGTTTTAAATATGGCAAATGCCAGCCAGAGCAACCACTTACATGCCAGGCTGGTTTTTCTTGCTGCCCATTAGCTCATCCCGTCTGCCTAGTACGGATCCGCTTCTTCTCCGCGCAAAATGGGGAAATGATCAGCTATAGCCTACGGGAAGCAGCTTGATGCCACGAAGGGGAGTTGTTGCAAAACACACCCTTTAGTTTTATTTGATTGTAACATAAATTATATCATTTCAATATTTGTAATATTTACAGGGTCAATTTTGCAAATGCTAATACATCAGAGTCTATTTTGTAACTAAGCATCTTTAAAATATCTATTCTACAAAAAACACTTTAGCGGTTGTTTAGTCGTTAGAGTTAGCCTCAGCTAGACTAACAGCTCATCTTTTTCTTATTTGTAATTTTTTAAAAAATACTTTATTACATACAAATAAAATTTTTAGATAAAAAGAATAATAATTAAATATATAAATAATACAATAAAAAATGTAGTTAAATGTCATGTTGAAAGGGAAAAAAATTATTTATTTTGAAATTTATGAGATTTATTTTATAAAAAAATAATATTTATTTAATTTTACATTAAAATTAATAATTGAAAAATAAATAATATTGTAAAAATTATTTAATTTTCAAATTGAAAGAAAAAAGAAAAGGCTTTACAAGTATATTTAATTAACAAAGATACATTTATAAATCCTTTTCTTTTTTTCCTTTTAATAGGATATTTAAATAATTTTTTATAATATTATTTATATATTTAATTGTTACTCTTTTTATTCAAAAATAAATTATTGTTATTTATTTATATATAATAAAATATTTTTAAAAAATAAATAAGTGAGAATGCTAGTTCAACCCAGCCTAGCCTTGATGATTAAACCATTTTTTATAAAACAAACCATATAAATATGCTTAATTGCAAATAGACCTTATTGTTTCGGCATTTGCAAAACCAATCATGTAAATTTTCACTCCTTGCAAAATAAATCCTATTATCAATAGAAATCACAAAAGAGTTTATTTTGCAAAGAGTTGAAATGTACATGATTGATTTTGCAAATATTGAAATAATGAGATTTATATTTTGTAATTAAATACATCAAATGGCCTATTTTGCAAAAAACCTATCACATAGGTTGCAAGAGCCGATGGCTTGCCCCAAGCACATCTCATAACAGCTGAGTCGTTAGGGTGTAATGTTAGCTTGCTATGCTAGATCTTTTTACTTGATAGACCTATTTAGCTGTCCCGTTTCTATTCTTACTAGGTAAGTCACTGGACTTTTCCTCATTTACCACTCCTACATTACAATTGAAAGGATACATGTTTGGGTTGTCCCCAAATTACTCTCTGATAATCTAATGTGAAGATTTTGCAAGACAGAAAAAATGTTAAAGGGCACCGAGGTAGTTCTAGCGCGAGCACTCCAACACTCAAGTCAGTGAGAAACTTTAGTAGGAATGTAGATAAGAGAGAGAGAGTGTGTGTGCTTATGTGAAAACGTGCATACCTGGGGTATTTATAATTAAGCATGAGAGATATACACAATTCGTATGGAGATGAAATGAGAATTTCTATTAAAGGAGGATTCCTGAGAGATACACATCCTAGCTCCTTTGAGATTTTCCTTTAGGGAATAGTTCCAGAGTTTAATAGAACCGCATTGTAGTTGGAAGAGGCTTCCCAATAGAATAGGAATTTAATATAGAGTGGTGCCAGTTGGATAATGGATATCCGGTGTTAGACTTACCTAATACTAGTCCCCCCTCAAGAAGACGTTATGGAACCTGTCTTATCATTTCGCTTGATCTTCTGCACCTACTTTTATTAGGTTCAATTTATAGATATATGATGCATTTTGTTTGGAAGACATTTCTACTATAGGATCCTCTTGACGCTTCCACAAATCGTTGTGCCAACGTTTTTTACGAATCTGTCTAACGCTTCTATGGATTCGTTGAGCCAACGCATTCTGCAAATCTGTTGTATCGACGCTTTCTGCAGATTCATTTGACTCTTCTATGGATCCATTGAGCCAAAAGGCCTTTTGCGGATTCGTTCAACACTTTTGCAAATCATTTGTTCCAAAGCCTTCTACGGATTCGTTATGCCAATGCTTTTTGCAAATTTGTCTGACGCTTTTATAGATTCATTGAGCCAATGCTTTCTGCGTATCCATCTGAAGCTTTTTTGAAGTAATTAAAGTCATCGCCTTCTGCAAATCCATTGTACCAAAGCTTTCTGTAGATTCATTGAGCCAATGTTTTCTGCGGATATGTTTGAAGCTTTTTCAAAGTAATTAGAGTCACCGCCTTTTGATCAGTAACAAGGGATGGATTGGCCCCTATTAATGGGTTTGAAGGAACATTCATGTTAGCTAGTTTTTCATCCGATATATCTTTGCTTCAATGAACATTCCCATAGACAACGTTAATGTTTGGGTTGTGCCCAAATTACTTTTTGAGAATCCCATATAAAGATCCTGTAAGACAAAATGTCAGAGGGCATCAGGTTGGTCCTAGTGCAAGCACTTCAATGCTCAAGTTAGTAAGAGACCTTAGTTAAAATGTAAATAAGAGAGCTTATCTAAAAACATGCATACCTAGGGTATTTATAATTGAGCATAAAAATCATACACAATCCATATGGAAGATTTTTGAGAGATACACATCTCAGCTCTTTTAGGGTTTCCCTTGAGGGAATGGTTCCGGAGTTTTACGGAACCATATTGTAGTTGAAAGAAGCTTCCCATTAGAATAGAAATCTAATTTAGCGTGGTGTCAGCTAGATATGCATATCTAGTTTTATAATTTCTAACAATACATATATTTTCCTTATTATTGTTGCAAGCTCCCTTAGGCTTTTCTTTATTTATTTATCAATCCAACATTGCTTTTTGTTGTTCCTTCACAATTGTTAATTATTTAATGAAAGTAAGTGGGTAAAAAAGTAATATTATTCTTGAAAAATATTTCAACATTATTGTCACTATTTATCCTTTTAAATTCTTATAATATAAGACAGTCTTTTGTCTGATGAATTACTCTCCACAATTGAGAACTCCCGGCCAATTTATTTGAATTATGCTTGATTAAGTGCATGTTAAGAATTTTTTTTGTATTCTCTCAATGTATTGATTATGGCAATTATTGATCCGTCCTCACAGGTTGAAGTGGTTTTATTTTCTTACCTTTTCATTCGAATTATATGGACTCCTTTAACAAACTAAGTTGTTCACAAATTTTTAAGAAAAGCTATTTTATCTAAATTTGAAAATGATAATTATGGCCTTTCGCACAAATGAATGGTTAAGAATGAATGCCAAAGAGGACATGAGGAGCTCAGGAGAATGGAAAGATAAAACCTTATAAC
>JAYJMB010004736.1:0-12683 GCA_036873735.1 Pouteria campechiana | reverse complement strand
CTAATGAAAGCTTAAAGTGATAACTTCATAAAGCATATGATATATCTATGATCCAACATATAATAAACAAGGTTAATTCATTAGGGATCATAAAGAATTCTTCATTCTCTAAAGCAATTTATGTAATATGCTTGCATTCAAAATGTTATAATAATGATAATTCATGCCAAGCATATTTGGCTTCATTTTGGCATCCTAGACTAAAATCATCATTAGTATAAATTCTTAAGACAAGTTTTATTGAATTGCAGCCCTAATTATCTATTAAATAGACCCTAAAATAAGGTGTTAATGCACTAATGCATGCCTAAGGAGTAGTTAAAAAATTGGGCAGTACTAGGGGTTCATCAAAGTGGTAATTCACACTTGAAATTGCATTAGATACGAGCCCCTAATTTGCCCAACTTTATAGGCAGAGTTTTTGCATGTAAACATAATGCTTATTTGGCTTGAATTAGTGCATGAAATGGAAGAGAGATTAGCTAGGTTTATGCCCGTAGAATCGTGATAATTTACATGTTGAAATGATGTAAGAATTGATAGCTTGAAAAGGGACTATAAAGCTGAATTTTTGTAACCATTATAAAGTATGTTAATACTGATTCATAAGCCTGTTTTGGTGTTTACAAAGCTCACGCAAATTGTGAAATGAATGAAATGATGTTTAGGGATGATAATTAATCCTTAAGTAGGGTATTCAAGTGAAGAAACCACTAGAAGTGTGATTTGGGTGAAAACTCCCAAAATTGAATCATATGAACTTGTAACTTGAAAGGGTGATAATTCCTACTAGAACAAGTGTTGGAACGAGTAATTGAATTATGAGATAAGCATATACCCTAATGAGTTGATTTGGGTATTATGTTTATTGAACTTACTAAATATGGAAAAGAATGAAAGGATGTTTGAGGATAATTATCCATCTTACATAGGGTGTTCTAGGGAAGGTAGCATTAAAATTGTGATTTAAGTGAAAAATCCACAAAATTGAATTATATGGTATGTAAATTCCAAATGATGATGATTTTGACTAGAACAAGTGTTTGAAATGTATAATTGAGTAATGAGATGGGAATATACTTATCACACCCCGCCTAGGGGCCTACATGTTTACACATTTCCCTAGCTTTAAAGATTACTAGCAAACTTTTGATTTTCTTGAGGTCACCAACAACTCATATAATGTTATTTTCTTGAACTCACCACAAACTCACTGGTTTCGAAAACTAGCAAACTTGTTGGTTTTCTAGAGTTCACTAACAACTCTCTAATTTCAAGTTTACCAAAAAACCTATACACTTTTACATAGTGTTTCCCTCAAGCATAGGGGAAGATATGATCTTTTACAGTTCTAATAACATGGAAGGATCTTCCTAAAATGTAAAAGCAATGGCCATTAAGAATATGAAGATTTAAGCTCAAAGATAAACAATGGAAAATTTAAGCTCTTGGCCATGGGTGGAAGGATTTGCATAAGGTTAAGCGCATCTAAAAGGTATTCCTTCACCACCTTTGAATCGTCCCACCTTTTCTTCTTAAATAGCTTCTTCATACTTTTGACTTTTGGAGAAGATGGGTTCCGTTGAATGTAGAAATGAGAGCAACATTAAATGAATGAGATTGTTTGAATTTTCTGCTGTTAAAGTCCAGCCCTTTCTAATTTGTCTCGAGCTGTTAAGTCATTGGTCAGAGAGGATGGTGAGCTGTGTTAAAAGGTGTTCCTTATTTGACTTGTCATAGCTTTGAAAAATCTGTAGCACCACTTGTTGCCGAAAATGGAGACTAATATAAGTCTGCATAATGACAGTGCGAGTGCAGATGCTATTTGAATGCCAGTCACATAAATCAATTTTACTCTAACAAGTCACTGCCTCTCTCTTTCTACATTTGTCTGTAATAAGTTGTAGATGAATTCTTTCATAGGTTTGTCTATTAGTTGAACTTCCATAAGAGTGATTTGTCTATTGCAAGTAGTAGACGAACTTTGAATAACGTAGATGAAGCTGAACTGATTGATAGATAAACTCTACTTTGTCTACCTAAATTTTTCTAGGAGATTTGTTTGTTGATCAATCCTTCATGCATATGCTTTGTCTGTTGTAACTAATAGATAAACTTTGGGTAGCACAAATAAAGTCAAACTAGTTGATTGATAGACTTTCCTTTGTCTATACATACAGATGAAGTGTAATGTTCTTCTTTTGTTCTTCATTATCTGTTAGAGGTAGTAGACGAAGCTTGCTTTATCTTGCTTGAATTACCGAAGTATAGTATTCGTCTGATATAAGTGATAAACAAACTTTTCTTTGCTTTGTCTTGGATGAAGTATTCTACACATCATACGTGGGTTTATCTAATGCAATCTACAGTCAAACGTGCCTTTGTCTGTTGAAGTCCCTTTTTGGACGAAGTGTCTCTTTATCTATTCGTCTTCGTTTATGCTCACTGTGTAGCTTCTACTTTATCTTTTACTTTGTCTAATGCTTTATCTGTAGTAAGTAATAGATGAATTTTGATCCATAGACGAGGTGAAGTTCTTCAACTATTCTGCATGCTTTGTGCGACAGAAGGGGTTTCTTCTTGCAACTTGTTTCTTTCCTCAATCTTCAATTATTTGTCTTGGCTCAGCTGAAGTTGCACTCCCTTATTTGTTCATGTGGCCTTTTTGTCCTCAAACTAATTCATTCTCCTAACTGTGTTGATCAGACAAAGCTTTTCTTTCTTTGTGCATGATTCTCTGAGCGACAATTTCTTCTTTCTTCCTTTCTCTGAGTATTTGAAGGATCTTCTTCTTTTTTCTTTATCTCAGATAACCTTTTTCTGGTCAGTGTAGATAGTTCAAAACTTTTGAACAACTTTATACTCTTCGACCATGGCTACGTCTTCAACTTCTTTATCTTGCATTTGTCTGTTGAAATTTTCTCATTATATTTAACAAACAACACAAGCTCATTGTAGCACATCTTTGAAGCCTTGTTTTTCTCCTATTACTTTTGTTCATGGACTTGTCTTCAGACCTTCTGTTTTCTTTTTCTTCTTCCATGATTTTCATTAGTTTAGCTTCTTTGGAACGCTAGCAGGTAGTTGTGATAGTTTTTTTGCAGATGATCATGATCCTGCACTTGAACTTTTCTACATTTGCTATGTTGTTAGCTTTCATATTTATTAACATAATGTATTTGTCACGCCCCGCCTTCCGAGGCATGACTTATCATTTTACACTGCATTTTACCTTGATTTCTCCACTTTTAGGATGGGGTGCTCTGCCTAAAATTTGGCAAAGCCTAACCTAGAATATTAAGGTTTAACCTGTATAATTATATATCAATTATAATAAAACACAATATAAATTTTAAAATATCCAACCACATACCCACGACCCAAGATTTGGGTAGAATCATGATGGTAATCTACATCCTTAAAATCCATTAACAAACAGATAATTAAATTATTAAGACATGCCATTATATCTTCTTATACATCATTTAAATCCTTCAAATACAATACAATTATATAACCAATTACAAATCAAAATACCATAATTAAAGAGTCTTCAATCTTGCTCAACAATCCCAATCCATATTTGGGAAATCTTCACTTGGCCTGTCAACTAAAAATATAAACAAGAAGGCATGAGTCCGGGAAACTTAGTAAGTAGACAAATGTATTAAATAATAATTAATCCACAATTAGTACATTTCATATCAAATAATCAATATACCAAGTCAAGAGTTCCATGTTATTTCCATCCAATTAAATAAGTTCATATTGAATCAATTTTCAATTTAAATATACAATAAAGGGATCTTATCCATCCCTTACATTAGACATCCATATCAACCCAAAATCAAATATTCCAATCTAATGGATACTTAATATCCCTAACAACAAAACAACATCAACTTAAACAAATACAAGATATCCATTATCCCCAATCAAAACATACATACCAGGATTTCAAACAAATGGGATACATATTATCCCTAGTCATTCAATAGAAACAAATGGCTACTTACCTCGGGCACTTAGCTCCAAAATGTTCCTCCTGCTCTATACCTTTTCATCCTTCTGGGATCATCCTATGCATGGCAAAATCTCATTCTTTTACAACCATAACTCAAATTGATTTATTGTTAATCGCATATGTTTTTCAAATGCATAAATGCATATTTATCAGTATACAATCAAAAGTCAATATATTTAATGTCCAATTAACCTTTTCAACATGCCAATTAAACTCTAAGTACATCCCTTTTATAAGGTCTTAGCGTCATAATCATAACGATTTTTCTTACTTCCAATCAAGTGTCAAAACTTTATAATTAAGCCATTAATCCTCTTTATCATGGGAATTATGCAAAATTATGGCCTTTCCCCAAATTTTCACAATTCATCAAACCCTAACTTGATATAATCATGACTTCACATACCAAATCCTTTCAAAATGTTATAATTAAATAATTAATCACATTCTCCATATCAATTATACTTAACTCAAGCAATTCCCCCAAAATTTTACTATTCACATACTCTAAGCTTATGAATCCTCATGTTCAATTATGTTCCAAAACACCACTAAACAGGAATAAAATATTTTTCCCATGATTTTAAGCATTAACTCCCATCATTATCCCCAATTCCCATTGTTCATGAAACCCTAACATTGCTAAATCATAGTTTTTCATGCCCAAATCACTATAATCAACCCCTTAAACCATTTCCCCCATGTTTAATATGACATGAACCATACAACTTCCCTCTAATTCCACTATTTAAAAAAATTACAAAACCCTAACTTAGAAAAATTAATTTTTCGGATTGGGGAGATGACTTACTGAGCAATCCAAGTGTAGCTTCTTCCCATGGATGAGGATCCAAGCTCAAAACTTCAAGTGGCTAACTCCATTTGAAGGAAATCAAATTTTCTTATGTTTTTCATTGTACAAATCGCTCCAACTTGAGTTTAAAGACAATATCAGTGGTTTATCACCTAAATCAAGTTATCTCTTAGCTAAATGGTAAGAAACGGGGCTAAATAGGATTAAGGCATGAAAGGGGGAAGAAACAGAATGGACCAGAGCGAAATGGAACAGTATGGGGGGGTTGAAAAGTCAATTGCCCCCTTTTATAGCTGCTGATCAGCACCGCCGATGCCACCTTGTTGCCCAAATGCCCATTTTTTATTACTATCCGAAGCCGCCGGCACCAACTTGCTGTCGACCAAGAGATGTTTTCATATTTCATCCATAAATTCCTCATACCATATCCAAATTTAGTAATTTTCATTGAATTGGAAAGATAATTATAAGATATACAACTTTTATGTTTATTCATATTTCTAATTCAGGCTCCACACATGGGTAATTTAACCTTAAAATGATACCATATGTTTTGTCCCAATTTACAACTCTAGAGACATCCATAGTATTTGAGCTCTAACTTTCTCGTATGACATCTGATTCCTATGATTCTTGATTTCTTGTTTGGAAAATTTTAAGAGATACAACTTTTATCTTGAACACATTTTCTTAATCATTCATCTTATATTCCAAAACATTGGTACACGCGGCACCTATATTCTTTTCAGCTTCTTTCACCATATATTGATGTATAATCAAATCCCAAATTCTTGTGATATTGCATTTGCACCCCAAATAAAACTTACAAATCCAATTAATCCCATGCCCAGTCATCCCAAAATGATCATTTCATAACATTATTCTCATCTCAAACTCAAGTACTAATCAGCCCATTACAAAGAACTTCTCAAATTTTTGAATTTTGTAATTATGAAATATCACCCATAACCTCATTTTACACAAAACACTTAAAATATCACCAAAATCTTCCCACATCATATGTAGGAAATGATACTTGTTTACTATTTACCACTTTATTTGAAGTCAATTTCTAAAAATTACTCATTTAGTTGTTTTTAACCAAATTTCTCTGAATTTTCTGGTCTAAATGACTCCATGTTCCAATTTCATTCCAAATTAAACCCAAGTCTTAAACTAAGTTTCTCCACACATCACATGCATCAATTGAAATATGTTCATGCTATTCACCATCTCATTTGAGGCCAATTGTTAAAAATCACCTGTCCAGTTCTTTTTAACCAAAATTTTCTACTATAGGTAACTCCATAAGTCATTCTTATCCCAATTTGCATCTAATGCTCAAGTAAATGCTTCACACATATTACAATACATATAATGACGATATTAGATCATTCACATAAATCTTAAATAAGCTTTTGCTCAAATTCATCACTTTAGTTCTTTTTCTTCTTATTGTGTTTCTACAGTTCAAAATGATGAAATTTATAAAATTCATGGACCAACTCTGCCAATATTCATTTGAGAAGATTTCACATACCTTAAACATCATATAAAGCCATTCATACCTTCAAATTTCTGTAATTTGGTGGAAATCATCCATTGAGTTCTTTTTATTCAATATTCAACTCAATAGTCAAAATTGCAAAATCATTTCAAAATTTCAATTCAATCTCTCATACATATCATATTACACATTAATTATGCTTCACTAATCACTCAAGTCACATACATGAATTTACTCAAAATCACCACTTAGGTTCTTTTCACCCAAGAAACTATTAGTGAGTCCATTCCATTTATACAATTCAGTTTTCATAACATTTTCTTTACAAAATCCTTGTTTATCATCACAATTTCTCACTATTTTGAAATGAAAAAAATTTCTCCCAAATTTCAACACCATAGCTGTTATAATATTTTATCCTCATATGATTGAAAATATTACAAAGCAAGGATAATATGCATGTCTATTTGTACATATTGTGAAAGCTTAAATAGTTATGATGCTCAATATGATTTGATAAATTTATGTAGTAAAGAATAATTAATGTTATGAGCACCATAAAGTGAAGATGTATGCATGTGTAATTAAATATTCATGATTATGTGTTCATTTTAATTAATATTTGTCAATTCATAATCATACATATGATTGTTTAGAGATTTAAGCATACGAACTTCTTATAAGTTTTGTTATTATCAAAATCATATACAATAATGCTGACAAATGTGATACCCCCAACTAAATAATGATTCCTTATTCATGATTTTCTTTTATCTAATGTTCATCTCAACCAATAATTACGGTGAATTCTAGAGTTGAAACTGAGCTATGTACACTTGGTCATCAAAATTGTTCCTAAGTACTTAGTGAATTCAAAAGAAAATGGCTATGTGATCAAATGTATATGAGGAATCTAAAGTAGATTAAACATATATTCAAGTCAAAAACACAAATAACATTAACATTCTTCATTCTTGTCCTAGTCGTTGTTATAGCATGCTTTTCATATCATAGGTCTCATGTACTGATCATTGCTCAAAACACATTTTTTTCCACATGACCACAACTAAACAAAAACTAAACAAAGCACTAAACATTGAGATTAAAATGGAGCACACATAACACGATAAATCAAACACACAAATAAAACCAATAACCAAAATAAACAAATAGAACATAACTAAACCTCTCCCAAACTTAAAATAATACATTATCCTCAATATAAGAAAAGAATTTTAAAACACAAGGACTTCCCTAAATGAACTCAATTATCATTGTCAGTATCATCTTCATCTTTAGTCTCCTCTTCAGTTTCATTTATAGGCTTATCATCATCTTCCTCCTCAACTTTGCCTTCATGTTCTTCATCATTCAGTGGGTAGGAAGGAAAAGCTAGAGGTGGAGGAAATTGAACCAAATTTCTTGATTGGGTGGGCATCTCTAAGGCCAGTACAAAGTGATACTGCATCAAATGATCATATTGCCGATCATGTCTGGCAACCATCCGATCAATCTGCCTAGTAATCTGTCAAACTGCCTCATGTAAACTGGCAATTGTAGCTGCTTAGTCAATAGATTATGGGAGAGAACCCTATCGGGAGGTGTTTGGTTGTGCAGTACTTGTATAGGGGCCTGGTATATGATAGTAACCTTTTTTGATTCTCCTGATTAGATTTAGGGTAATGGTCAGTTTAGGGTGTTGAATTTCCTTAGATGGGTTGGTAGCCACTCTTGCTTGTAAGCACAAATCATAAATTAGTGAAGGGTGACCAAATTGTAACACCTATGGTGTTTGAAATCTACTCATGGAAAATGGGTAGAGTTTACTCTATGAATTTGATAAATTTCACTATTTTGAGCTATATAAAGTCCATGAGAAGAAAAGAGCTTGAATGTTTAAGGGATTCTTTGGGAAAAGTTATTAATATGAAAGTTGTATTCCTTGAAGTTATCTTTTGAATGCCTTAAAAATCAGGTAATGTAGACATCATATGTAAATGTTATGCTCAAATTACTAATACTATATCGAGACAGAAGTTCCCTACTACAGTAAGGCTTTTTCCTACTACAACAAGGTTTTAGAAAACCAATCTTTTTAGCATACAACAAGTCCCTACGACAGGAAGGCAATTTTCTGCCATGACTTGGCTTCAGGTAGGCCTATTTTCTCCTATCTAGCAATTCCTTGCCATAGCAAGTATGCCGGAGCACCGGAGAAATGCATTGTTTTAAGCCCCAAACTCATTCCATTTTCATTCTAGTCCATCCCGTTTTCTCCCTTAACGCCATTCTTCCTTCTCCAACTTTGTTATGCCCCATTTTTCATTAATTTTGCTAGAAAACATGGGGATTAAGATGGCTAATCAAACTAGCATGCCTATTGGCTTGGGTTTTTGGAATTTGGACGGGGAGAAATGGAAGAAGATCTATGTTTTGGTGATTGGAGGTAGCTACTTGGAGTGTTGGGCTTGGATTCCTTCCTATGGATGAAAGCTACACTTGGATTTCATGGTAAAGATGCTTTGCCCTATCTAAATTTGGGATTTCTATAAACTAGGGTTTTATATAGTTTTTTGAAAAGTTATTTTTAGAAGAAATTGATATGGGTAATCATGGGAAAAGTGAGTAATGGGTTGATTAGCATGAACTGGGAATGATTTGGCTATGGAAATCATGATTTTTGGTTTGTTAGGGTTTTGTGAATAGTGACTTTTGGGGAATTTTATAGTTTCAATGAAGTTAGTATGGGGAAATGAATTAATATCTGAATTATGATATTTTTGGACTTGTATAGAATAATCTGGAATTATAAAAATGAATATTGAACTATGACTTAGTTTGGGATAATTGTGAAAAATTGTGTATCAGCTATGTAAGCAATAAATTAATTGAATTAAAGAGTTAATTGAATTGCGTTAAAGATGTTTAACTATGTATCATGTTGAATATATATTAATCATGTCATATACTAGATGAATGTAATACAGTAAACATGGTTGTGGAAAATTAATCGATTGGCTATAGTATCTGATAATTGTACTTTATTGACTTGATGTGAATTAGGCAAAGTTGCCTTTGTAAATGAATAGCCTATTTGTGTGTATAGGGCAAATCAAATATGGATGAAAAGCTATGGAGCTTGTGGCATTAGGGAAAATGATTCGTCATTCAAGTAAGTAGGCACCCCTCCTTTGATTAGTTATATTGTTTGATTGGGGATGAAGATCCCATTTGATTGTATTTGGGCATGGTTATTTTGGTTGGGGATTATGAACATCCCTTATGTGTTTCTGATTGATGTATTTGGTTTATTTGGATAGTGGGTATCCCTTGGTTTGGATTATTGATGTTCATCGTATGATGATTAATTTTTTGTATGGTAGTTAATGGAAAGGGATGAAGGACATCTCATTAAATAGCATGTGTAAATTGTGAATTTTGATAATGGTGATGATGAAGTGGTAATGTTTAAGATATGGAAATATTTAGCATGAGTTGATTCTATTGAAGAAATTGAATATATTGTATTTGAATTATTGATTATATTTTGTTATTACATGTCTACTTACTGAGTTGCCCGAACTCACGCCTTCTTATTTTATATTTTTAGCTAACAGGTCAAGCAATGAAGACTAAGGAAGATAATATTTATTATATTCATCTAATTTGTATTTAGAAATTTCTTTCATTATATTTATAATAAATTTGAGCATGAATGTAATTAGGTATGTATATATATTTGTGGAATTATAATCAAGATTCTTAAATGATGAAAATAAGTCATAATGGCATGTCATTGGAATGTATTTATGGTTTTGTACATGAGGATATAATTTCCCCTTAGATGTGTTGTGTTACACCTAAGGGTGTCAACTTTGGGGTAATTATATGTTTGACCACATTATGGTGTTATTGAATATTAAAAATGAAGAAATATTTAAATTTAATATATATTTTGAGCACAATTGTATGAGAACATAAAGCTGAAAACATAGGTTTGACTTGTACACAATTATTGATGCATAATATGGGTGATTTAGAAAACATGTCCAACATAAAAGTTGTAGCTTTGTAAATTTAGCTTACAACAAATTAATAATCGTATGAATCGGATATGATATGAAAAATTTATAGCCAAAATACTATGGTTGTTTTTAGAGCTATAAATTGGGTTAAAACACATAGTGTCACTTTGAGATTAAATTACTCCTATTTTTCGATTGAATTAGAAAAATTTATAAACATAAAAGTTGTAGATCTTGAAATTATCTTCTCACTGCAATAAAAATCACCCTTATCCAACATTTTATGAGGGATATATAGCCAATTTATGAAAACTACTCTGGGCATGCAACGGGGAGGATGCCACAGCCTAGAAAAGGATGCAGCAGCTTGGAAAAGGACGCCGAAGCATTTGATCGAAGTGAAGGTGGTGGCATGGGAAGAATTTTCCATGTCATAGCATGGAATTTGACCCCATGGCATAGGTTGGCATTAAATGCGAGACAGACGATTTTTTGGCCATTTTTTCATCCCATTTTTTCTCTGGTCTATTCCATTCTTTCTTCCCTTTATCCCTAGCCCCATTATACATGAATTTTAAAGAGAGTGTTTTAAATTCTTATTTATGAATTTTATTTGAAAATTTATATTATATTAAATATTGAATGTTTGTACCCTAGGTGGACAACCCCATTTTAGGGGAGGCTCTGTCAGATTTTTGGTAAAAATTTGGTAAATTAGAAAATGAAAGTGGGGAAGTTTTTGTGTAAATTATAGTGGATTTATAGTGTAAAATAGAGTAATGGCCCTGGGAGGGCAGGGCGTTACAGGTGGTATAAGAGCCTCTGAACTTATCTAAGTGATAAGTTTAAGTTGAGAGATGAGCCTAGAACCATGATGACATTGGAAATTTTTGGAAGAAATAGAAAATAACATACCAATAAGGATGAGTTTGTCTATAGATGTTAAAGGCATGAAAGTAGGCACTTGGAATATTTGCTATGAATGTCATTCATATGAAAGGCTATGATATGACATAGACGGTTTTGGTATGAAATGCACATGATGATATGGTGATAGCGTAAGGATGATTTAATTATGTACATAATTGATGATACGAAATCATTAGAATCTGAGTAGCGCAGGAAGTGTGGTGATGCTTATATGCATCTTGTTTGAATATTTGGTGATGCTAATATGCATCTTGTTTGAATATTTGAATTGTTATTGTTTCATACAGTATGTAGATTTGAAATGATGATAAAACTGTAAGAGTTTCACGAATGAGTGTTGGTAATTGAATTGAATTTGATTTGTTTAATTGAAGTGTGATGGAATCGTTGGGTTACCTTGATCAAAATGACTAAATTTTGAATGATGTTTCATTTGTTTTATGGTTATAGTTGGCTGTTGCAAATAATAGTTTGGCAATGAATGTTTTATTAAATAACTTTGCTTGTGAATAATTGGATTGAATGAATTATTGAATTGGGATAGTAACTATCCCATTTGTTTAATTCCATGAGACTATTGTAAGTAATGTGCTGATGTTATGAATTGAAAGGATAGAAGTTTGTATTTAGGGTAATTGTTTCTAAGTTGTTTATTAGTTATTTATGAAATTGCAATGTTATTGTGATATTCTATTGTGTAATATACCTCATGAGGCATTTGGTTGTGTGGTGGTAGGATGATTAGAAATTTATATGATGTCGGGATGGTATGAAAATGTGGATATAGTGGAGAGTAGGTTTTTTAAAGTTGGTTTTCTGAATAAGGTTTGGCCATCTAGTTATTTGATATTTGGCTATTGGATCGAGTTTGGATATATATAGTTATTCAATTGAGTTTTGAGATATTTGTTTATTTGATACTGAGATGGGCGGTGAGGCTCCTAGTAAGGATGCATTGTGCCCCAGAAGGGACAAATCCGTAAGGCCGATGAGGTTCCTAGTAAGGATGCACTTTTAATTACAATTACTATATACATAAAATGGGAATTTCCCAATTACCATACAAAAAAAATACAAATTCAACTATTATACTTTCTTAGCAATCTTGCTCCTTCTGGACTTGACCTGTAAACTAAAAAAAATAAAACAAGGGTGAGTCTAAATGGACTCCGTAAGTAGATTGCGTGGCAATCAATAAAATCAACAAAATCTCATTCATCCAAGTAAATAGGGATCCATAAGGTATCCCAAATACCAATCCAAATAAATACATTTTCAAACTTAATACAACATCTCAACATGTTATAACATTAAGAATATAACATTAATTGTACATTCTAAAGTAAACTATATGCTCTGGGATAATCACTTATCCCAAATCAC
>JAYJMB010004735.1:0-12683 GCA_036873735.1 Pouteria campechiana | reverse complement strand
ACCCTTACTCACACTACTACAGAAAATTAGATTGGAGCAAGGTTCTAAATTTGGGTGCCCACGACAGCACTACCAAAAATCAAAATGAAGCAACATTGAACATCAAAGGAAATACAGAAGAAACACAAAAGACAAATTAGTTATACAGAAGCTTGCTAGAAGAAATTTTAAATGCTACACAGAAGTCAAACAGAACATAGATAAAATGAACAGAAGTAATGCAGAAATATCATCACGCTGCATAGAAGCAACGAGGAACAATGTTGCATTACTCAGAAATAAAGCAAAAGTGTTGTCACACCACACAGAAATAGCTAGGAAGATAAGTTAAGTAATCAGAACCATGTCAGAAGCATTATAAAGTGATAGAAAATTACGCAGAAGCAAAACAACATTACACAAAAGTAATGTAGAACATGTCACAATGCATAGGAGCAGTGCAGAAACTAAAAGTCAATATGCTGAATCAAGTTAAAAGCACTCTCAAAAATATGTTCAAGTAAGGCATAAATCATGAAGACAGATAAAAGCAAAGCCCAAGCTTTGCAGGTAACTTAGAGGCTACTCAGAAACAACTCAAAAGGAATTTAGCCTACGCAAAAGTAACATAGAACGTTGACAATACACAGAAGCATTTTCAGAAGGCATTTTCTAAAATGGCATTAATAAAAGAAAAATATCAAGATAAAAGCTTATGTTACAGAACTAAATCAAAAGATGCTCAGAGGTTCTTTAGAAGTTCAAAATATATCCGTTGAAGATTAAGATACGGACAGAAGCTCTAAAAGGAATACTGTCAAAAATCTACTTACTATAGAAGTTCCATAGAACCACTTCAGAAATTCTATTAAGGCATAAACTAAAGCACAAAAGTTCTGAGCACTTTCCTCATAAATTTTGAACTCCAGCAATGCACAAAAGTCATCACTAAATCTGCCTAACTTGTTTGAAAATGATATCAAAGGTTGCAACGGCTCAAAATTCAAATCATATATAAAGAGGATTAAGACAACAACAACAATAACTAATAGATTACACTGAAATTATTTTTAGTGATTAAGAGAAGAGCATTCACAACTTTTCATCATTCAACTCCAACTGCTACGGTACTACCAAAGGATTTAGAATTCTCAACATCTGATTTACATTAGGTTCAAAAGGAGTTTGAATTTGATCTCATTGCTTACTTTATTCTTGCAATTAAGCCTTCTTTTTCATACATATTAGCCTAAAATAAGAGGCATTGCTATTGTACACTTTATTTTGAAAAATCAAGAGTTGGTTGGTAAGCTTTATGAAACCAATTGTTTATAAAAGTTTCTGGTTAGCTTTAAAAAACTAGTAAGTTAGTTGGTAAGCTTAAAAACCAACGTGTAAGACTTTCTGGTGAACTTGGAAAACCAACAAATTGTTGGTGAGCTTGTTAAAGCAATAGGTGTTAGAGTGTAACCTGAGTTTAGTTAAAAAGACCGACTCAAAGAAGTGGAGTAGGAACCCAGGAAGGGCCAAACCACTATAAAAATATTGTGTATATGCTACAAGTTATTCTCTTTCTCATTTTAAGCACATATAGTCATTTATTGGCCAAAAGTTTTAGAAGCTCAATTCACCCCCCCTCTTGAGCTACCATTAAGTTAGGGACCAACAAGTGGTATCAGAGTAGGCTTCACTAAGTTAATTTTAAAATACCAACATCTTAACTTGTGAAGAGATTCAAATGGCCAGTATGTTCCACAACACATCTACTGAAGGGCAATCCACTTTCAGACCTCTATTTTTTGATGGAACCAACTATGGGTATTGGAAGATGGTAATGCAAAACTTCTTAAATGCCATAGGTTACTAGTTATGACTCATAGTTAAGAATGGAAAGAATATTACAAATATAAAAGATAAATATACACCTAAAGATATTCAAGCATATGCTAAAGAAAAGAATTATCTCTATTGTGCACTATCTTCATCTAAATTTGAAAAGATTTCTGCATGTGACTCAGCCAAAGAAATCTAGGATAAACTCCAAGTAGCACATGAAGATACAAATTAGATAAAGGAAACTAAGATAAATATTTTAGTATAGGAATATGAAGCCTTCTCCATGACAGAATTAGAAACCACTTCTGAAATATTTGGAAGGTTTTAGAAAATCACTAATGGATTGAAAAGCTTGGGAGAGAAATATGAAGAATCCAAGTTAGTTAAGAAAATATTAAGATCTCTACTTAGATTCTGGATGCCCAAAGTAACAGCTATAGAGGAAGCAAAGGATTTAAGTAAAATGAAAGTAGAAGAACTCATGGGATCACTTATGACCCATGAAATCTTAATGAGACAAAAGGTTCCAGATGAATTCAAAGGCAAGAAATGTACTCTACAAGCTAAATCAAAAAATAAAGAAGCTTCAAAAGAAGCTTTAGTAAGTGAAGATGATAAGGAAATGACAATGATAACCAGAAGATTTAGAAATATGATTAGAAAGAAGAAATTTGGAAACAACTTCAAAAGCACCAACAAGAGCAAAGAAAAGAAGAAAGAGATTCCAATATGTTACAACTATAACAAATCTAGACACATGAGATTTGATTATCCAAAACTAGATGAAAGACAAGGAGACAAAAAGAAAAAGTATAATTCTTATTTTGATAAAAAGAATACTTCTAACAACGAGAAATTTGAAAAGAAGAAGAAAGTGATGGCTACATGGGAAATGCTGGAAAATCTGACACAAAAACTTTTGAGTGAAACAAAAGAAGAAAATGAAGCTTAATTTAGTTTACTCAACTCTAAAGAAAGAAATCAGGAGGACCATCATATAGGAATAAATTTCATGGCCATTCATGAAGATGAGGTAAATTCAAAAACTAAAGCTTTTAATTTAAAAGAATTACTAGATGAATTATACTCAGATTTTAAAAATTTAAAAGCTAAAAATAAAGAAACTAAGAGAGAATTAGAAAAGATGATCTTTGAATTTTCTAAGATAAAATAAGAAAATGCTCAACTCTAAACTAACATTAACATAGAGCTTGAGTAAAAAAAAGCAGAAAATCATGCTCTTAAAAAAACATTAAGTTCTACATAATTTAAACTAAAGATAAAGAACATTAGAGAAAGTCTTAGAAAGAAAACTAGTAATCTTAGAAGAAGATTAGAACCCAAACAAAACCAAATTTGGGTACCAAAAATTATAGCTTGATTTTATTGTTACAGGTGTGCTTGAAAGCCACAAAAAGTAGCAAATGATATATTGACGGTGGTTGCTCAAGACACATGATAGGAGAGAAGGAGCTATTCACAGAATTAAAAGCTAAAAATGGAGGAACAGTTACCTTTAGAGATAATGGAATAGGTAGAGTGATTGAAATTGGTAAGATTAGCCAACCTCTCTCTATTACTGCTTCAATTTTTTTACTAGTAGAAGGATCAAAACACAATCTGTTAAGCATTAGTTAATTTTGTGATAATGGATATAAGGTTTTGTTTAAATCTCATATATGTTGTTTAATAGATAGTTCAAATTCAGTTATAATACTTATTAAAAGATGTGGAAATGTGTATTTAGTAGATTTAAATGATATCTAAGTAAAATTTTGTATTGCAAATAGTGAAGAGTCCTCGTTGTGGCATAGAAGACTAGGATATGCCAACAAATTCATGATTGAAAAACTATATAACAAAGATGTTGTAGTTAGCTTACCCAAATTGAAATTTGACCAAAATGAATTATGTGATGCTTGCTTAAAAGGAATGCAAGTTAGAGAATCATTCAAATCAAAGAAAGAAGTATACGCAACTAAACCACTTCAATTGCTACACATCGATCTTGTTGAACCAACAAGAACTATAAGTCTTAGAGGGAAACATTATGCATATGTCATTTTGGCTGAATATTCTAGATTCACCTAGACAATGTTTCTTACTTCTAAAGATGAGATTTTTTCATTATTTGAAACATTTACCAAATGAGTACAGAATGAATAAAATTCTCATATAATAGCCATAAGAAGTGATCATGGTGGAGAATTTGAAAATCAGAAATTTATTTCTTTTTGTAAAAGCAATGGAATTTTACACACCTCTTCTACACTAAGAACGCCTCAGCAAAATAGAGTAGTTGAAAGGAAAAATAGATCATTGCAAGAAATGGCAAGGACAATGTTGAGTGAGTATGACTTACCATAATGCTTTTAGGTTGCAGTAATGAATACTTCATGCTACATTATTAACAAAATTTATACTAGATCCATACTTAACAAAACTCCATATGAATTATATTATGGTAGAAAACCAAACATCTCTCATTTCCACACTTTTGGTTGTAAATGCTTTATTCTTAATAATGGAAAGAAAAACCTAGGCAAATTTGATAGCAAATCTGATGAAGGCATTTTCTTTGGTTACTCAATTGTTAGCAAAGCATTTATAGTCCAAAATCTAAAAAATGGTAATGTAGAGGAATCCATTTATATGAAATTTGATGGAAGTACTAACCCCTCTAGAAAAATGAGTGATTTTGATGATGAGATAGGAGAAATTACCACTTCTACAGAGAAAATAAAAATACAAGATGAAGACAAGGATTATTCACAAACAAAAACACATAAAGATGGAGAAGAACCAGATAATGGACTATCCATCAATGAGGTAAATAATGAAGGTAACAATATTCTTCTAAAAGATTGGAGATTCAGGCATGATCATCCTGAAAAATAAATAATTGATGATAGTTATGATAAAAGTAAGAACTAGATCTTCATATCATCAAGTATGTGGTAACTTTGCTTTTATTTCTCAATTAGAACCAAATTGCATAGATTAAGCTTTAGAAAATAAAAATTGGATAATAGCCATCCAAGAAGAATTTGATCAATTCAAATGTAACAATGTATGGAAACTTGTTTCAAGACCTAACCATCAATCTATAATGGGAACTTAACAGGTTTTTAAGAACAAATTAGATGAATCTGATATAGTAATACGACATAAAACAAGACTAGTTGCAAAAGGATACTGTCAAGAGGAAGGAATAAACTTTGAAAAATCATATGCTCCTATTCCTAGAATTGAGGCCATTAGAATGTTATTAGCATTTGCATCTTTCATGAATTTCAAGCTTTATCAAATGGATGTTAAATGTACATTTCTAAATGGCTTTATAAATGAAGAAATTTATGTAAAGCAAACGTCCTAGGTTTGAAGATTCTTATTATTCAAACCATGTCTTTAAACTCAAGAAATCTCTTTATGGATTAAAGCAAGCTCCTAGAGCATGGTATGAGAGATCAAGTAAATTCTTAATAGAAAAAGGATTTACAAGAGGTAAAGTAGACACCACACTCTTTATCAAGCATGACAAAAATAATATCCTAATTGTTCAAATCTATGTGGATAATATTATATTTGTTGTAACTAATGATAAATTATGTCAAGACTTTTCTAAAGTAATGTAGGGAGAATTTGAGATGAGTTTAATGGGTGAAATGAACTTCTTTTTGGGACTTCAAGTAAAACAGATGAAGGAAGGAATCTTTATCCACCAATCAAAATGCACCAAGGAACTACTTAAGAAATTTTCTCTAGAAGAAAGAAAGCCATTAGGCACACCAATGAGCCTAACCATCAGAATGGATAAGGATATACAAGGTAAATCCATCTGTCAAAAATTATATAGAAGCATGATAGGATCTCTTTTATATTTAACTACAAGTAGATAAGATATTATGTTTAGAGTATGCATGTGTGCATAATTTTAGTCAGATCCTAAAGAATCACATTTAATTGCTATTAAAAGAATATTTAGATACCTTTTAGATGCTCCAAATCTTGGATTATGATATCCAAAAGATTCAAACTTTGAATTAGTTGGGTACTCTGACTCAGACTTTGCTAGATACAAGGTAGACAAAAAAAGTACCTCTGGAACTTATCAATTTCTTGAAAACATGATCATATAATGGTTTTCAAAAAAATAAACTTCTGTAGCATTATCAACTACTAAAGCTGAATATGTAGCTGAAGGTAGTTGTTGTGCAAAAATTTTATGGATTAAAAAGTAATTAAATGTTATGAAATTAAGTATGTTGATACTCCTATTAGATGTGATAATATTAGTGCAATAAATCTGATAACGAATCCAGTACTACATTCAAGAACTAAACACATAGAGGATAAAGATAATTTCATTAGCGACCATGTATAAAATAATGATATCTGCTGAGAATATGTACCAACTGAAAATAAGTTAGCAGATATTTTTACCAAACCTCTTCCAAAAAATAGATTCTATAAAATTACAAGAGAACTTGATGTAATAGATCCATACTTGTGAAATACATATTTAATCCTAATGTTTAAATTCCTAAAAATACTCATAAATATTAAATAAATTAATCCAGAAATGTATCATAATTATAACAAAACTTCTATTACATCACTCAAAAGTATGTCAGAAGTAACACAAAATCTATAAAAATCTCTTAAAGTGCTTTAGAAGTAGCACAAAAACTCTATTAAAGCACAAAGAAAATCACACAAAAGTTCTATAACACTTACTCAGAACTTCTGTCACACGGGTTTGTCGAAACCAGTACTTCTGCATGCCTAAAACTAATTCTGCAGAACTTTTAAGATCATTAACACAGAAGTTCTATTGAACTTCTATTTTGCATAGAACCTCCACCTCTCAAATTCCACCTCTATGTAAGTTTCACAAAAATTCTGAAGCTATTAGCTTAGAAACTCTGTATAAGCTCTATGTCGCACAAAAAGTTTTGTTACACTTCAATAGAAGCTTTGTTCTCTACTAAAACCCTAAGCTCAGAAATTCTACGCCACTATCTCATAACTCTAAGCTCATTCCATAGAGAGGCGATTCAAAATCCTTTCATCATCTACATTTTCCCTCCATTAACATACTCCCATCTTAATTCATACTAGACATTTTCCATCTCCAGATCCTTTGAGAATTCCCCTATTCTAATTCCTAAGCCAAAAAAATTTCATCTGCTGCTACAAATGGCAAGGACAAAAAGGACTAGCAAGCGAGTAAAAATGTCAGACTTTGAGGAACCAAGAAGAGAGATGACAGAAGAAGAAACACCAAGGAAAAAGAGAAGAATGGAAGATTACATTGTGAAGGTAATCTTCAATAGCAATTCCACACTTATTCTAAGTTTAGCAAATATTTCAAGGGCAAGAAAATATTAAAAGGAAGAGCATTTGGAAATAATAGCCTAAAACTTAAAGCGACAAACTGGATTACATTCCAAGGATGGGAAAGCTTCATGAGCTATAAGGATAAGTTATACACCAGAATGATTCAAGTCATTGTTGCTAATTTGAATTATAACACCAGGAAGTCATGGATAGGAAAGACTGAGATAGATTTACCTTAGAGGATATACAAAATACATTCAATATTCTTGAGATAGAAAATCAAGAAATTGATTGGCCATTAGACAGAACAAGATTGTTTTTCAGATTTGGCTGAAGTGGATATTAAAGAAAATGTGACTTACCTACTCGTCAGTCATCTGAATTTGAATCTCAAGTTAGCCCATATGCTGATATTCAATAATATGTATATCCCAAAATAGGAGGTATTGATCAGATTTTTGAGAAGGAAGCTAAGATATTATGGGTATTGAAGCACAAGAAAAGGATAGATTTAGCTGAAATCATACCTGATAAATTTTACTTGGTAAAGACTTCCACCAAGTATTACCTACCATATGGGATGGTTATAAACAAGCTTATGAAGATAACAAATATTTACCTCTCCAAGGAAGATGGAGAAGACTATATGGAAAGAGAGAAAATCAATAAGGATACAGTAAAAACAATTGGCTTCAAGCTGACTCCAGGTGGCTGGATCTCCCAAAATCCAAGAAAAGAAGAGCAAATAAAGAGAACAAAAACTGGAGAAGAAGGAAGAAGGCAAGATACTATGGAAGAAGCAACTAGAGAAGAATCCACAAAAAGAAATGAGGAAGAAATAGTAATAGAAGATAGAGAAGAGAGTATAGTAGTTGGACCCTCTAGACCCTTTCAAACTTAGCCTCAATCCTCATTTCCTCCACCTCAACAACCAACCACGCTAACCACTTCAATTCCTCCTGCACAATCAATAACACAACACCTAGAAGATAGACTAACAATGATCGAACATTATATGTCTACTTTAGCCCTTCAAATAAATAGAATGGATCATAATCTTAGCACTGCCTTGTCTTCTATGATCCTAAGAGCTGATAAGATTGACCAAAGACTTACCTCTCTACAATCTCTAGTAGAGTCATTCAGAAATCAAACCTATCAACCTCATTTCTCTCCACCTCAAACTCACTTCTCTCCAACTCCAACCCATTACTCCTCACCTCTACATCACTTCTCTCCAGTCAGAACCAACTCTCCCATCACAATAATGTCTTCACCCATACACTCCCCTCATCTGTCCTCTCCTGGAAATCTTGTGATTGTTCAACCTGAGAGTAAACCTACTAAAATTGTATCTTCCTCTCTTTGAACACAATCATCATCATCAGTTCCACCAACTAAAGTCCCTTCAAATTTGCCTGAGGACTATCTTTCCAATCCTCATAGAGTCATTGTTAGATATGGAAAGTATCCTATCATAATACTAATTTTTGAATGGTACTTTCTTCCCCTAGGGCCAACAATATGGCTGGATTGGACTTGGATGGATCTTGTCAGATCTGGAGAAGTAATCCCTGAATGGATTGAGGAAATTCCACCAGAATGGAATACTCCTTCAATTCATCCAGAGTGGAGAAGACCTCCCACTCCTCCAAAAACTCCACCATAGAGTCCTTCACACTCTCCTCCAACAGTTGTTGATAATCCTGATATTCTTCTTCGTGTATTCAATCCAATTAGGTTGACTTTTTCTAAGTTTGAGAATAAATCCAAAATCAATTTTGAAGTTTCAAGAATGTTTTTATCTCAGTCCATCATTTTATCTCCTTAAGAATTTCCATTCTCAGAACTTGAGGATCCTAACACTCTACATAGGATTCAACTTCACCCAAATCCTCCATTTAATCCTAAAGGCAACAAAATCCATATTCTTGGAGATTCAATTATTCAAAATTATTCTAAGAAACTTCTTTAGATGATTCCAACATCAAAGCCTCCTAGAAAAGTGTTTCCATCTTCCTCAGCTCCTCATTAATTCTTTATTCTCACTAAGGAAGAATTCTCTTTTTACAACAATGTCAACTTAGAGGCCATTGCTAACAATCTCCCTCTACCATATCCTCAACTTTCAGATCACTCTATCTAAGACATGATGAGATAGATACAATCTCAACCATTCCCTCCACCAAAACCTAAAACTTCACCTTCTACCAAAGCCAAAACTAGCAAACCTCCTACAATTCCCAAACCAAAATCCCAACCCAAACCATCATCCTCTACACCTTCATCTAAGCCATCTTCTTCCAAACCCAAGAGGAACCCATATACTATAATTTACATTCATGGGATAACTATGATTCCTTCATTTAGACATCTACACTCTAGAATAATAATAACAATTATAAGTAGGGGATATATTCTGTCTGAACGAACTATACATTAACATAAAATATCACAACGCACAACAATTAAAGTCATGCATACAGCATAGCATCTTGGGATCCTTACTAATCCCAATTTGCATACATATTCACATTGCATATCATAAGAAGTGGGATATTTACAATCCCATCTAAGTCACATACACAATCATCAATCCCTATATTCACATATGAGCACATTATGAAATCACTTAGGGGATAATCACTATCCCCACCCAATCACACAGGCAAACATGCACAACCTACTTACCTCAATGAGAATCCTCCTACCATCTTTTGAGCTCAACTTTTCATTGACACACTAGGAGATCCTTTCTATCCTCTTGATAGGATCAACTTCTTCTGATAATTGATATTTAGACTGCCTTAGGTTCCAACTTACATATTTATCTAGTTTAAATTGTGAGAATAGTGACTTCTTTCCTTGCTTCCTAAACTTAGACAAAGCCTTGTCCCAGTCTGTCGATGCCCTATTACCTTTGTTGTTGTTGTTTCTATCTAGCAAGGTCCGAGAACTATTTCTAGAATAAAACATTCTTAGAAGGGATGGCTGAGAAACTCTGGACAAGTTGACAATCCCAGTTCCCAATAGCAACACATCCAATCCCCCACTCCATAACATTCCTTTTCACTTAAATCATTTATTTAGTACACTTTAATATACCCCAAACCTCATCCTCATGTTTATATTAATAAACTACTAAAATTCATAACTTTTCCATAATAATTTTTGTAAAAAATTTATTATATTCTAATATACTCCTTACCGAACCAACAAAAATCAAGTAAAACCAAAATTTATATACCTGGAATTTTCAGGGCCATGCATATAAGAAATGCGTTTGATATTCTTGAGATAGAATAATAAGAAATAGATTGGCCATCAAACAGAACTAGGCTATTTTCAGATTTGGTTGTAGTAGAAATTAAAGAAAATGTAACATACTTACATGTCAACCATCTGAATTTAGATCTCAAACTTGCTCATATGTTGATCTTCAACAACATATACCCAAAGTCAAGAGATACAGATCAGATTTTTGAGAAGGAAACCAAGATCTTATGAGCTATGAAGCATAGGAAGAGAATAGATCCGACTCAAATTATTGGGCTGATCAACTATATTTAGTGAAGACATCTACCAAGTATTATCTACCTTATGGGATAATAATGAGCAGATTCCTTAGGATAGCTAGCATTGATCTCTCCAAAGAAGATGAAGAAGAATTCATGGTAAGAGAAATAATAAATAGAGATACTTTGAAGAGAATTAGCTTCAAGTTAACTCCACAAGGCTGGATTTCCCAAAAGCCAAGAAACGAAGATCAAGTAAAGAAATTAGAAATTGGAGATGAAAGAAGAGACAAGCAAGAGACTATGGAAGAAGCAACAAACATAAGATAAGAAGGCACAGGAAGAAATGAAGAAGAGACAGAACTAGAAGATAGAGAGGAAAGTATAACAGTAGTACCCTTCAGACTTACCCAAACTCAATAATAGTCTTTCATTCCTAGACCTCAACAACCCACATACTTAGTTCCATAAAACCTTGACACTATTCTTTCATCCCACCTTCTACCCATTCATACAAGGTTAACCGACCTTGAAACACAAAATTCAACTCTTAACCAAAAGATGAATTCAATTTGGGAATCACTAGCTCATAAGCTAGATTCACCGAGAGCTCAAATTAAAGCTATCAAAAGCCAACCTCAAACCCAACATTTGTTGAACATACAATCTAGCTTAATTTTGATGATGAACATTCTTAACCAAGTGAGTTTTGATGATGAGCAGAGATATGAGTGAAACATTAAGGTACTAGCAATTTGTTCTCAAGCATATTGCGGAAATATTATCCTATACTTAACTTGAGAATAATCCTCATGATGATCAAAGGAAAAAATTAAGTTAATGCTCATAAAAAATATGTATACAAATTTTATATAAACTTAAAACAAGAAAATAAAGATCTTAAAAGTCTTCAAAGCATGCTTTGGAGACATCAAGATGTGCTTCAGAGTTAATTGCAAAGCTTTGGAGTAAGCCCAAACAAGCTTCAAAATCATAGTGTGCTTTAGAGTCATCGTAAGCATACTTTGGAGGCAATAGGAATATCTTCGGAGACATTAAGACATGCTTCGGAGTTAATTGAAAAGCTTCAAAGTCAGCCCAAGACAAGCTTTAGAGTTGTCACAGCATGCTTCAGATTTTTCATAGTATAATTCGGAGCCAACAAAAAAGCTTCAGAATCATCACAGCTTACTTCGGAACCAACAGGAAGTTTTGGAGTCATCATATCAGGCTTCAAAAACAAAAGACAAGTTTCAAATTCGTCATAGCACACTTCAGAGCCAATAGGAAAGCTTCAAAATCATCACAGTATGTTTCAGAGTTGTCATGGAAGTTTCAGAGTTATCACAGTACACTTCGGAATCTACAAGACATACTTCAGAGTTAACCAGTCAAGCTTCAAAGTTATGAAGATACACTTTGGAGTTTATTAGACATGTTTCAGAGTAAATTAGATATGCTTTAAAGTTATGAAGATACACTTTGGAGTTTTTAGACACATTTCAGAGTAAATCATATATCTTCGGAGTCATGAATACATGTTTCAGAATCATGGAGTTACGCTTCAGAATCAATCAAAACTGCTTTAGAGATATCAAAATATGCTTCGGAGTCAGCAAGCAATCTTCGGAGTTAACAACCAAACTTTGGAGTTAGCAAACTTACTTCGAAGTCTTCAAAACCTTACTTTGGAGTCAGCAAGTAAACTTCATAGTCGTTGAATAGTACTTCAGAGTCACCCTTTTCTGAAGCATCAAAAGTTCAAAAAATTTGAACTCTTCTCTTCAAAGATTTATCATAATTAAGAAGGTTTACCATCATTTTGGAGAATCAATCAAAAGTATTTGGAATCATTCAAAGGATATGGTTTTTCACTCATCACTTTGGACTAACCGAAGAAGCTAGTTTAGAGCATCTGATACTCATATGAACATTAAAAAAGTGGTGGTGCTGTCGTGGGCACCCAAATTTAGAACCTTGCTCCAATCTAATTTTCTGTAGTAGTGTGAGTAA
>JAYJMB010004734.1:0-12685 GCA_036873735.1 Pouteria campechiana | reverse complement strand
ATTTGAGGAGAAATCAATGATAATGGAATATCCTCTGGTTCATTCCAAAGGAGACCAGTCCCGGTCATGACGTTCCGGTCGCATTTCGTTTCTTCCTCATTATTTACTATGCCTGATCTGACTTCTTGAGCGCGCTCTCCGCGACGTTCAAACAATGCCATAACATGGTAACATCAAAATATGACATAGGAGAAGATGATGAAACAACTAGCGAACCTGAAACTGTAGTTTCTTGCAAAATATACAAACTGCCACACTTCTTTCCTTTCATTAAAATAAGAGCATTCTTAGAAATCTTCATGACTCTACCTTCAGCTGAATACTTGCAACCATTAGCATTAAGGGTGCCCAAAGAGATCAAGTTTTTCTTTAGATCAGGAATATGCTTGACGTTAGTCAAAGTTCTCATAATGCCATAATGCATTTTAATTTTGACTATTCCTATCCCAACTGTTTTACAAGTAGTATTGTTTTCCATTAACACGACTCCACCATTAAAAGGCTCATAAATGGAAAACCAATCTCTATTAGAAAACATATGGTAGGAATAACCAGAATTTAGAATCCACTCATCCATGGATTTAGAACTTTCATTAGTTACTAAGAGAATATTATCATCACCCTGATCTGCAGCTACACTGACTTCACTAAGCTTTGTTTGGTTGGTCTGGTTTTCTCTTTGTAATTTTCTTTTCAACTTATAATATCCTGATTTAAGTACCCTAGTTTTTTACAATAATTACAAGGACCAATAGTGTTTCTAGACTTTGATCTAGATTGATATCTATTTTTGTTGGAGCCTCTTTGTTTCGACCTTCCTTTAACAAATAATCCTTTAGCTTGGTTATTATTAGAGTTACCATTAAACTGAGTGTCAATTAAGTCTCTTGAAATCAAAGCTGCCTTAATATCATTCATAGATATTGTATTCTTTCCACAAAGAATTGTTTCTCTAAAATGCTTATATGAGGAAGGTAACAAACATAACAATAATAGAGCTTGGTCTTCATAATTCATTTTCATATCAACATTATCTAAATCTCCAACAAGAGAATAAAATTCATTAAGGAGTAATTTTATGGATGTACCTTCTGCCATCTGAAGCATGAATAAACGTTGTTTTAACCAAAGTTTACTAGTAAGACTTTTTACCAAATATAATGATGCCAACTTATCCCATAGTGCCTTTACTATTTTCTCCTTGTTGACTTCTCATAAGACTTCATTAGAGAGACTCAACTAAATTACTGCTAAGGCTTTAGTATCAATCTCATCTTTCTATTCTGCTGTAAAAGTACTTGGCATACTGTCTTTTCCCAACAGTGTACTCTGCAATCCGCTCTATATTAGAATTGCTTTCATCTTGATTTGCCACAAGCGAAAACTGATTATGCGATAAAACTTTTCAATTTCAAAATTTGTTGTTGCCATACTAGCTCTGACACTAATTTGTTAGGAATTAACCTACAAAAAGCAACACAAAGTAATGCAAAAATAAAAAATAAAGTAAATAACTAAAAGATGAAAAATTATATAATTTTACGTGGAAAAATCCTTCAATAAGAAGGAAAAAAACCATGAGCGAAGGAGAAGAAATTCACTATTAAATGAGGTTACAACGTAGAGAAAACTCTCTAAATAACCTTGAAACCCAATACACCCACAGAAAAATCTATATAACTACAAGAAAAGAGAAGAGAAAACCACACTAATGCTTTCTAATACATAAAGCTTTCACTCGATTTATAATGCTTTAGAGATAGTGGTTTAAATCAAGTGGGATGTATCTTAGATATCCTTACCATGATGGATAACCATATCATGATAAATAAGAATCTTTGAAATTAAAAAGGAATCTAAGCTATATCTCAACCTATTATATATCCAAGATAGGGATAAGACTACTTTCTAGGCTATATAAGACTGCTTTTTAGGTTATATAGCCGCTGACAAATTTCTTCATGTGGCATTTAACCTCCGGACACATTGTAGGCCAAGGCAGAAGATGACTTCTGAGAGTTGAGATTGTGTACCAGTCATTCTCCAACTTATTCATTAAAGGAGACTTGTCTTTATTGGTTATTTATTTATGGGATGTAAGTCACGGTTGGCCTGGTCAGAATAAGCCTTATATATGCCTGCCCATTCACTAAAAGAAAAACGTTTTTTTTTTCTACAACAAACTAATGTTTTAGAAACAAATCTATCCATTAATTAGTTTGTCTCAAAACCAATTCAATCATAGGCTTGTAACAATTTGATCATGATGTTATTATCACATATTATGATGTAAGAATTTCATTAATATTTTAAATATATGTATATATAAGAATAAAGGCATTCTAAAAAATTGGGCAAAAAGGGGAATGGATTTTTTCTTTTCCTATTTATTTTAAATAAAAATGATATCTACTTTTTCTATTTATTCTAATAAGTTTACTTTTTTAATATTATTACATATATCTCTAATCATTTCCTTCATTTTTAAATTCAAAAAACTTATCTATCTTTTTTTATTCAATCTATTTTTAATCATTATTGTTTATTTTATCATATTACCACTTCCTTTATTTTTTCTATATTATACTTCAATCTCTCCTTGCATTCCAAACGTACTCGATTTTCATAACAAAGGTTTTCGTCACACCTCGCCCGTAATCACAGATCCTAAATTCATGCGAGAAAAAACGTAGTTTACGATGGCAATGGAGATCATGCGACTTCAGGTTGGATAGTCAATTCCTGATTTTCTAGCGGTGCCTCTCTTTCCACTGACAACATGGTTAATTAATTTTTAACTTAAGTTTTAATTACTTTCAATTTGAGTTTTCTAAATTTAATGTTTATAATAAGTGAATGAGATTGATTGGGCTTATTGTTGAGGTTAGTACTTTGCCATTCCACTTCTATTTTCGATTAAAAATTAAAAACTTTCACTTTGAGTTGTTTATAAATATCCTTCTTTACGCGTATTAACAAAGCGGCCTATAGCTAATCAATCTCTTTCGTGACTAAGATTTTGCAGCATTTGAGTATCATCTACCATCAACAACTGTCATGCAACCCATTTATTTCAGTCCAACTGCATGTGGATGCTAGAAATGCTGCTGTCAAATTAAAGTGACGAGAAGGAAAGAAAGGAAGAAATGAGGAAGAAAGAATTTATTAATACACAATTTCTCTACTTACAAGATCATCAAAATATATAGACAAAACCACCACACAAACGTATGCGACAGACCCCCTCAGCTAGTAAACTACGTAAATGTATTTTAAGGGCATACCAGCCACTCACTTTCCCACATTTATCCCAACAAGGTTGAGTGAAAAAGATCGAGGGAAGGTCATATTAATTCCTCTCTGTTGCGCCATTCTCTCTAACAAAGGAGAAAGAATCATGAAACCAAAAATTCCCACGTTTTCCTGAAATATCTTCCGAAATGCTAACTTCATCTCTTATCAAGTTTGTTATTTCATCATACTTTGACAGATCCGCCCGACGCAGTGGAATTGTCAGCGGGCGGGCTGATAGCAAGCCACAACAAGGAGATTGTGATGGAAAGGAGGCCAGTCCAAACGTAAATGATCGTCGGCATCCTTCCTCTCCTCCCCATCAATCCCTTCATGAATGGATACATGTGAGCCAGCACCCAGAAGCTGAAGAAGAGCCCACCTATCAGCTTGCTCCATTCCGGAATCACCTGGTAGACGGTTCTCGAGAATCCGATGATCATTGCAACCACATTCACCACGATAATTGTCAGCGGCATGATGAAGAGAGATGTCCATTTGACAACATAGAGGTCAGCATAGATGTCTTCCTCATCCTCAGCTGCTGATTTCGACGTGAGCGTGAAGGAGATCTCGATGCCGGCAATGACCTTGAGAAGCCCTTGGAGGACAGCAGCGAGATGAGCGCTAGAACCCCCAATCATCCAAAACTGCTCATTCCTCCACCACTCCTCGAGTGCAATGCCAGACCATTTAACTTCCAGGAGGGAGAGCAGGCAGAGAGTGATGGTGATACCGAGGAGGTAACTCAGGAAGGTGACGTTGAGGTTCTGGACAATGAATTGGCCGGAGAAGAGAGAGAGGGCAGGTAGGAAGCAGTAGGCGACAAGGAAGATGGAGGTGAATGGGTAGATGCCGACGTTGAGATAGGCAACGCGTTGGAGGAACTTGAGACGGGGGCTTGCGAGGAAGGCATTGTTGCGGGAGAAGAAGATCTCGACGGATCCTGTTGCCCAGCGGAGCACCTGGTGGAGACGATCAGTGAGATTGATGGGCGCCGTGCCTCGGAAAGCGTCTCTCTTGGTGATGCAGTAGACCGATCGCCACCCACGGTTGTGCATACGGTATCCTGTCACCACGTCCTCCGTCACTGAGCCGTAGATCCAGCCAACGCGGTCGCCCCACTCTGTGTTATCTTCATACCTGATAGTGATCAACGTTTATGGAGTCTGAGCAATTTGGATTTGCTAATGAGATCGAATACATCAATTTGGTCTAGTAGATTGGGGATACATGAGCTTCAAAGAGCTTGTAGAGTTGGATTAAAGCAGAACTAAACCCTTTTGATCAGGATTATTTCCTTATAACTTTGCAATTGAATTGATTGGCTCTTCTAAACACCATGAAGTTAACCAGGTTGGTCTATGCGATGGGGATGATCCAACAAGGCCAGCTTGAAGCAGGTAAAAAGGGGTGTAAATTGGATTAAGTTAAATTGAATTAGAGTAAACCTAACCCTCCGTATTTATAAAATTTTGACACCATCCTAAAAAATCAAGTTGAGTTGCGACTGATTTTGGGTTAACAATAAGTTGAAAAATCAATTTTTTATTATAATTATAGATCTAAACTTATTTTATGTAAATATTTATATCAAATACAGCGTAAAATATTAAAATTCTCCTTTCAAAACTCAAAAGAGAAAAAAAATGAGAAAGTGCATATGCCAAACGGATGAGCTTGCAGGGGCAACAAGATAGTCAATTACTCCTCAACTTAATTTATAAATTGGGTTAAGTTAATCTCAATTTTACCAACCTACTTTTGTATTTCTTTAATCTAATTTTGGGTTGGGCTAATATGTTGAACCCAACCCAATATATGCCCTTACGGATTTCCAATTTTTGGGTTTTTTAGAGAAAGGTAGAGGCCATTACCAACAGGAGATGACTGAGACGGCCTCAGCAACAGTAGGAGCATCGAGCAGCGGCCTCGGCTGCAGCAATGCGCCAGGTGGTCGGCCATTCTGGATCGAGGGATGATCGGCAAGCGGCCGTCCCTGAAACTCAGCAACAGCAATCGACTCCGTAAACATGGCCGAGTTACCAAATTTCTTGGGCAGATTCAAATCCGGATGTATCGAAAGCGGCTGCGCCTCTGTACTGTCGTCTGCAGGCATTGTTATCGGCTCCGCCGGTGTCTTGTTCTGCCCGAAGGCCCCCGAATACTCGGTCGCCCGTGGTGGGTGAAACCCATACAAAGCATACCTTCGAAACAAGCAGCCAGTGCCGACGTAAACCGGCCCTTGAAGCCCATCCAAAGCGCGCATGTTGCCGTCAAAGAAGACAGTGTTGTGGTTGGCGTAGCGATCGGAGGGGTCGATGCCTTCGAATCTCTGTGGGAATTGGATGTAGCAGATGCGGTCGCCGCCGCGGTCAAGCATGAAGCAGATGCCTTCGCGGAGGGCCATGGAGTTGTAGACGTAGTGGTCGCAGTCGAGGTTGAGGATGAAGGGACCGTTGGAGAGGATGGCGGAAGCTCGCACCGTGGCGTTCATGGCTCCTGCCTTCTTGTTGTGGTCGAAGCCCGGGCGTTTCTCGCGCGAGACGTAGGCGAACATGGGGAGCCGGATGTCGACGCCCGTGAAGTCGAGTGCTTGTTCGTTGGGGCCTCCGTAGACTGGGTCGCAGTCGGGGACCTTGATCATCACCTGTTTGTTTAAGTGCACTCAAAAATTACTGTTAAGGGATGTTGGGTTGCACGGAAAGATCTATGAGAGAGAAGAAGACCTGAAGAATGCCAGCGTGATCGCCTTTCTTGTGCTCCGGGCAAGCATCGAACCAGGTACCTGGCCAGTGCGTCTCGTCAACCATCCAAGTAGCCTTTTGCGGCCTGACAATCTCCACTGGCCCACCTGCTGCTTTCTCTTCTGCCGCAGCCTTCTCCTTCTTTAGCTCCCTTGCATTGAGGGCCTTGCACCGTTTCCGTATGGCCTCCGGAAGCCCATTGATTCTTACCTTGAACTCATCATACTCCCTCTTGATCCATCGCCGGTCCTTCACGAAATCAGGCCGCTTCTTGTTCTTGGTTGGATCGCCTTTGATTGAGAAATAGCTATCTGGATTTCTAGGCTCGATGTTGTGCTTCCGGCAAAATGGAACCCACATCTCAGCAAACTTGCAAGCCTCGGCCATGGCCTCGAATGTTAAGACAGACGCCCCATCGTCTGATATGTAGGCGGAGAGCTTCTCCACCGGGTAGTCCACCGCTAGGATGGAAAGAAGGGTGTTGGCCGTCACCAGTGGCGGTTCCTTTCAAACAACCATGAAAAGCTAATGATCAGGTCCAAAGAAAAAGCATTATCCGCTGCAAAAGGACATCTACTCCCTTTAAGTCTAGTCTAGTCTTTTTGAAAATATACATCTAATTTTTATAGAATTTATAGATATTCTAAATACAGTATTTTGGCTAAAGAATTTAATTATATAAGCTTTTCTAATCCAATTTTTACTTATATTTGCATAATCCAATTTTGGCATATAAGTTTAAAATTCTTCGATGATACGTTCAACACTTAAAAGCGCAAATTCATTCTTACACTCAAAAATTGGATTTCTTATTTTATTTAAAATTCTTCACTGCCTAAGCAAACCTTATCAGGGTCGGCCGTGGAGACGAAGACATCGATGCCAGGGAGGTCGGACCTGCCCTCAGGATTGGTGGGAGAAGGCTGCTCGAACTTGTCTCGGAGGGCGGTCAAATCAGTGGCTCGGTTGATAGGGTTAAACTTAGGGAGGATATCTAGTATCCATGAGAAGGCGAACCAGATCTCACAAACGGTAGACAAGCCCCACAACCACATTGCATCTTCATTAGGGTTCCGGACTCGCCATATCAAGAATAATGCCAGCATTATCAAGCGGATGGCAATCAATAGCCTGCACAAAGCATATGCAAATAAAACCAATATAAAAAAGTGTCCACAGATTGATGGTCAGGATTGTCCCTTTAATCAATATATTTTAAAAGCCAAGCCTTGCTTTATTCGGCATGGGCCCATCTGTGCGCCTGATTTTATTGCAGTCAAATGTAAAAGGCCAATGGTTATAAACGGAGGTTTGTTAACTTTTTAAAAAATAAAACATAAAAAAAATGTAACAATACAAGGGGCTATTTGAATTTTGAATAAGAGGCAATGTAATTTGTTTATCTTTAGAATTTTTTTCTTTAAAAAAGATGAAAAAGTTAAATTTCAATATGAATTTTTTTATAAAAAGTTGATAAAGCAAATAAATATATCATCTAGTAAAAAACCCTTTTTCCCTCTAATCGTATATCTCTTAAAATTTCTTAACAACTATATTGTTTAATCTTGTTGGAAAGGAAATTATTTAGCTATCATCATCCTAGAGTTGTCATTCTCTTGTATATAACATTATGAAGTTAATTTATAAATAAATGAAGTTATTAATTGCTAGCCTATCTCTTTAAAAATGATTCCATGGTATGGTTGTATAATAAGCCCTTTCCGTTTTTACACGCGACTAGATCTAAACCATTTATTATACCAATCTACAAACCTATTTTTACAATAAAAAATCACTTTGATTAAAAATTTGGTTAGACAATAACAAATAAAAATTAATAAAATTATTTAAAAATGTTGCCTATGTAAGTTCTCAATTGAAATGATTTTAAATAATTTTACTAAACAAATAGTTTCAAGCATAGTGATTGAATAGAATTTACCCAAAATTTATAATTTGTAAAAAAGTGAAAGATCGCATTGGGACAGCGGTAGCGTGAAATCTTCCTTCATATCTTTACCCATTTCACTTGTAATAATTGTTCGTAATTCCATGAAAGAATTAAAACCGAGATATGTTTTACACCACAATTTCTACGTGCCTTCCCATGCAACTGCAAAGTTACTCGAATGCAGGAAGAGATGCAGCCCTGGAGAACACACCTGTAGGGGCTTATAACTCCCGGTGGGATTTTAATCTTCCTCGTTAATGGCTTCCATGGCTTGTCCATGAAATCCTCCATACTGACTCCCATCATCCCGCCATCCCCATATTCATCCTCGTCCTGGGGCCAGAATGCGTTCCCGTAACCATACGTTCCCTTGGTTTCGAACAGCCAACGGTTGTGATCGAAATCCCCCGTCTGGCTCCTCAGCAGCAATGACTTGTTATTCGACATCTTCCCAGCATTACCGCCACCCCCTCCATCATCCCCACCTCCTCGATTCACCCCCACTCGCTGCTTCAGGTGGCTCTCGTCCGGCTTCAGTCCGGTGGGTGCACTTCCACTGCCCATCGGCTGGTTGTCCGGCGTTGGCGGCATCATGACGGTGTAGTTCGTGTAGTCGTTGTGGGCAGCGAAGTCATTGGCGATGTCAATGTCGTCGTCACGTGTGAGGCTTTGAATTCTGCCGCTTGACGTCCGGCGAGCGAATTTCACTGTTGGGGGCCTGCCGGAGGACGACGATGACTTCTTCGGAGACGAAGTCATCTAAGATCGACGGCTTGGATTTCACTACGTGGGCTAAGATTGTTGTATTATAGATTGAGATTTGAAAGTGGTGGAAAGGGTGGAAGGAATTTTGTTTTTCAGTTTGTTTCTGCGGCGGGAATGAGACGCAGGAGGTGAGATGTGTGTGAGAAGCACGAAGAGAGGGAGAAAGGAGAGAAAAAAAAGAGGATGGATGGGAATTGATTTTCCGAGTAGAATGTAGAGAGGAGAGAGAAAGGGGGAGACAGGATTTTGTGGTTTTGAGTGTGAGAAAATGGAGAGAATTGTGGGAGGTTTGGCTTTTCTCCGGAATTGCGGAGAAAGGGAGATTGCCGGTCGTTTATTTCCTGGCAAGCATAGCATGAAAAGCAGATAATCAGAATCATGAATATAAAATAATGAATTTCGTCTCCTCCTGTTTCCTACTGCATTTTTTTTTGTTTCTGCCAAGTCATTTTGCGGCCCCTGTAACCCTGACCATGTGTGTTCATTCCAGCGTGGAAAACATGTAGTTATGATTTTTTTTCATAAATAAAAAATTTAAATGGAATATTAACTTAAGACAATCAAAGAAAACAATGAAGGGAAATATTTTTACTGTTGAATTAATTGCTTTATAATCATAATAGACTTATATTATATTATATCATACAAATCTATGTTGTTTGTATAGATGCAAATGAAAAATAAAAGAAACCAAAAAGTGAGATGAGAAAAAATAATGTTGGTTAAAAGGGAGATCACATGAGTTATAGAGTTAAAAAAAATAAATAAACAAGCTTTTATGCAGAAAGATGCAATTGATAAGAACAATATAAGTAATAATGTACAAAAAATAAAACTATTAAGAGTATCTAATGCCACATTAAATAACAGTAATTGAAAGTAGATAAATAAATAATAACATTTATATACACATAAAATTAAGCCATAGGATATTTTTAGTAAAATTTTAATTTTTATTAGATGGGGTCCATCTGAATGTTTGATTTAGATAATTTTTTGGATACGATATATATCCAAAAAATTACTTTTAAAAAAAATCTATTCTATCGTAGATAATTTTTTAGCAATAAATTTTTATTTATTAATTTCATATGTTCCCTCTAAATTGTTATTTGAGGGGAACAATTTTACAAAATCAATTAAATCTAAAAAAATTTCAAACGTTCAAGGAAATTAAAATAAGTTTTAAAATTTTAGAGGGGACAATCAATTACCCACTGTCAGCTCTACGTAGATCCGCCCATGTAACTTACCAAAATATTTTGGGATGGATTCAACGTCTCTGCCACTTATAATTACAGTGGGGCCATCTTATTTGCTGTGGACTTTGACGTGGCGTCTTACGGTCTGGTCATGCCTGGCTATGCGTGTGCGAGGAAAGTCACGTGACAAGCAAAGCGGCCGAGGAACGAGGCTGAGGTCTTAGTCCTTAGTCCAGTGGGCCAAAGCAATAGACCGCATGTCAGCCCAGCCTAGTAATTTAGCAACCCGATTCACACCGGCTAGAGCAAGACCTGATTTCGAAGCAGATCGACTCGCTGCAATTCACCCACTTTTTAAACCATGACAACTATCGATGAAAAATAGGCCCTTTTCATCATACTTTTAAAACAATCCAAGTTCCCAGTCACTGATGCATGCGATATGGTATGCTTGATGTTAAATACCGGATTTCGTTCTCACATTTTCATATTGGTTTGTGGCTTAGTTGTTGAAAAAGGTATTTTGAAATGTATTTAACCTAATGTTATCAAAATCAGACTGGCGGTCAGTTGAACCAGTCCGTTATTAAATACCGGATGCTAAATACCGTTTGTTTTGACCGGTTCAATGTAGCACGGTTCAGTTCAATAGTAAAAAAATATTTTTTTAATAGAATAAAATAATAAATTAATATAATATAATTTTATAATAAAATATTTATATATTTAAATTAATCTTTATAGCTTAAATTTTTTAAAATTATATTATATTATTTTAAAAAATAAAAAATGATTCATCTCATTAAACTAGCAGGTCGAGCTGGTCGACGTCTGATCGATTCAACTATGGGTTCAGTTCTAATAGCATTGATTTAACCTTTGTAATGTAACATAAGAGTTAAGCCTGTCATACCTTTTTCACTTTTTATTTTTTCTTTGTGCTTGTTTTTTTTGGGTTTGCTAGCTTGTGAGCTTAGACTCATGTTTTCTAACTTACTAGTGGCAGATGTAACACCTTTGGTGATGGGTCAAAATTTATTTAAAACTATATTTTAAAACATTAAATATTTAAATTTATTCTATGTTTTACTTTATTATGATAAATTTTTAGAAATAAATTTTTATTTATAAATTTCATATTTGCCCTCTAAATTGTTATTTGAGGGGGAAAATTTTACAAAATCAATTAAATCTTAAAATATTCTTAAATTTTCAAGGGAATTAAAATAATTTTCAAAATTTTAGAGGGGTAATTACGCACTGTTAGCTCTACGTAGATCTGCCCATGTAACTTGCCAAAATATTTTGAGATGAATTCAACCTCTCTATTACTTATAATTACAGTGGGACCATCTTATTTGCAGTGGATTTTGATGTGGTGTCTTATTGTCTCACATGTAGTTGATCATGCCTGGCCATGCTGTGTGAGGAAAGTCATGTGACAAGCAAAGCAACCTAGGAACAAGCCTGAGGTCTAAGTCCAAAGTCTAGTGGGCCAAAGCAAAAGACCATAGGTTAGCCCAACCAAGTAATTTAGGGGCTTTAAATCTCAGGCCTAGGCAATCTCTCACATTGATTTTTATCAATGTGGACGTAGAACATATGGAAATAATCGCATAAAGGGCAAAACTTTATTTTATGATGATTCTCAAATAGGAGGTCGAGTTTGACAAGAATAACAATAGACCATTTTTTTTTTTAAATTCGTAGTTAGTAATATGGAAACAAATGTATATATATATGTATGTATATCCTTCATGAATCTGTTAATTTCAAATCAAACCCCGGCCAATGTTAGAATTAAACTAGAAGGTGAGAACATATTCCAAGTCTCTTTTATAGCTCTAGCAAGTAATTTCAAGATCATATGATGAATAGCTTGTGCGACCTACTAGGAAATCACACTTGGAAGATTCCTACTTATTCCTTGTTTAGGAATTTTGGTTCCCAATTTCTCCTTTATTTCTTTCCTTGCCCACGATGTTGGCCTTTTGAACTTTCTTAAGTTGGAGTTTCTCTTGGGGTGTAATTTTTCACGTAAAATTTGAAACTTGTTCTTGTCTTTTCCAAAAATGATATGAAAATAAGTCAAAAAATTCAAGAGCTTATGAAAATATCTACCTAACTTAATACATTTACCATATAGAAATACACTTTAAAAATTTGTAAACAACCTAGTTTTTAACAAGAGCTAAATTTGTTGCAATTGAGTTACAATGGACTTGCAGTGTTTTAAGATAAAATGATTGAATGAGAACTTTTGAAAAAAAGATAGTTGAATAATGTTTTAACCAACAATTGTACTTTGCTGCACAAGAGTAGCAAAGTTAATTACACACGCATGGGCCATTTATGTTCACTAAATAGAGGTTCATGTCTCCATGGCCAACAAACCCTGTCAATGAAATCTAGATTCATAGACTTGGAAGAACAATCAAAGATATTGACATGGACAATTTAGGAGGAAATTAATGGTATTATAGTCAAACAATTTCATATTCAGCATCCATACACTATAAGAAATTTGATTTTTGTCATCCAAATATTTGGTTGCAAAAATGTTAAATTTCTTTGTTAAAAATTATTTACATCCAAATAAATTTCTTATAATTTGGTTGCAAAATGCTTTGTGGCATATGTGCATTGACAACCAAATTAATATTTTATTATGTATAGTTATTATATGCATGTAACAACCTGGGGCTCCAGTGCATTATTGTCCTCTTTGG
>JAYJMB010004733.1:0-55781 GCA_036873735.1 Pouteria campechiana | reverse complement strand
GTTTATCAGGTTTTTAATTATGTTAATTATAGGGGAAACTCTGCCAAAATTTTGATAAAATCCCATTACGGGTGCCATTGTGAGAAAGTGAAACTCGACTACCTCACCTTAAAAGTGGGTAGGTCGAGGAGAAAATCAGGGCAAATGCCCACCGTCGCGCCTTGAAATGTGGGGGCGTGACAGGAAATAAGGGAAGAGATTGTATAGGAAACTCCAAAACCAATTTCGACTAACAAAGTATAAGAAATGTCAATAGAACTAAGAGAAGAAGAAGAAGAAGAAGAAGAAGAAGAAGAAGAAGTCATTACTAAAATGAGAGAAACAATAGCAAGAGTAGATGAGAACGAAGAGAACGTGTAAATATGAGAGAAGATAGTAACTTGACAAATGAAGCTTAGGTAGCAACTGCTGCAGATACAACAGAAGAAGCAAAGGAAGCAACATTTCCCTCTCCAATCAAAACCTCACCTTTCACTTCCCAAAAATTTGAGGGCAGGCTAACAAATATTGATGCATCAGTCTTAGCTCTCAATGTTAAGATAGATTCAATGTGTCAAAATCTAGATACTCTGATCTCTTTGGTTGAGTCCATCAAAAGTCAATCCAAACCTGTTCAATCCACTTCTCCATCATTACTTGTCTATGATCTCAGATCCTCTTCACCCCTGAGATCCTTTCAATCTCATTAATCACACTATTCTCACAATTCACCATCTCATCATTCCTCACCTTCCTCTCCTATTCATGAGCCTAGACTTGCCTCACCCATCAAGTCTACTCATCCCTCAGATGCTCCCTCTTCTCCTCATCTCACATGTCATACTTCACTTCCCACTTCTCCCATTGTTGCCATTCTTCCACAAAAATATCTTTGACCATCCAAATCTACTTCATCCTCCTCTGACTGAATATCCTCTATTTTTGAGTTAACCATTCCAATCACCCAACTCCTTAAGTCTATAAAGTCCACTTCCAAGAAACTCTCTAACTCCCCTCCTCAGAAAATTCCCTCTCCTCCATCACAACCACTCCCTGCAACTGCTCCCCATTGCTTCATATCCCTCTTCAACTCCACAACCTATCACTTAATCCACTTCCTTTACTCTTGTTCAGGCTCCACAACCATCTCCTCCTTCTAAATAGATAACTCCTCCTCCTCCATCTTAAACTTCTAAATCTTCTATTCCTCTAGCACCAGCTTCTCAAACTGTGATTCCTACTCCTTCTCCAGCCTCTCAAACACCTCTTCCTCCTTTTAAAACCAGAGTCATTCATAAGTGTGTCACTCATGAATCCTCAAATCCTCCTCATAGGGATGTTGTCATCATAGAACTCTCTATGTATTCCCAATCATCAAAAAGTTTCCATCTTCCACCCATGACAGTAGTTCCATCTAAAATTTCTCCAAATGTGTTTCTTCCACCTCCTAGAAAGCTTAAATAGAAAATAAAAATGACATAGGAAGAAATTAGTGCTAGTGGAGCAGTAAATGAAGCCATAACTTTTAATATGGAAGCTCAAAATGCACCTTTCACTCATCTAGATGTTCCCTTCCCACATTTAGATGATCCTGAATTCATTTCTCTCAGCATCACCATCATGAAGAAACCTTTTTCTAAAGGTTTTAGAACTAAACCCATTTCTAATGATGATCATTATCTAGATAAGTTCATAAAGGAGTTTAAACCACCTTCTTCATCTAATCCACCTACTCTAATAGAGTTTGACCCTTCTTCTGACATAAAACTTCCAAGATAACCACCATAACACTTCATTGTTATAATAGATACTCTAAATCCAAACTTTCATTATCTTATAGAAGTAATGTACATGGAGTGTAGAAATGCAAACTTGTAAGCAATCTGGAAAGGTCTACCTCCTCATCTAGAAGTCACCCATCCAGGATAAAGAGAAAGACTTAGGGTTGTTGTTCCTATTTCTGAAAATCCCTATGCTAAGTCCTCCATTCCTAAACTTGCTCCCTCACTTGCTTCTTCCTCCACTTTCAGTCCTTCTATCACTTCACTATCCCCTTTGACATTTCCTCTCTCCAATGTTCCTCCTTCTACCAAACAATCCCTCTTCTTCCCCATCCAAACCTTCCTCTTCCAGATGCAAAATTCCAGCATTCAAGAATCAGACACTGATACAATGTGAAGCAAAGACATCTGAATTCCAAGTCTAGAAATCCAAAGTGTCAAAACTCAGACTTTGCCAACTCAAGCGAACTAGTTTCAAAATTATAACTCTAAACATTACCAACTTACTTTCGGACATATTCAAAGCTCAATTGTGTGAACAAGAGCAATTTTCACTAGTTCAAGTCTGAAATATTAACTTTGGACATGGTTATCTGATTTTAGACATTGCAAATCATTTCCCAACATAGACTCAAAGAAGCCTGTTGGAAAGTCAACAATTCATCAAGTCTAAAATATTAACTTTAGACATGGATATTCAATTAAGGACACGATGGTTCATTTTTGAACATAACTCAAGGAATCTGTTGCAAGTTGAATGCTAGTCCAAGTCTGAGATATTAACTTCAGATATCCAATTTTGGATATGGAGATTCATTTTCAAACGTAACTGAGTGAGTCTATCGTAAGCTGTTTGACTCATGTAAGTCCAAAATCTTAATGTTAGACATATCTACTCATCTAGGACATTATCAAATAGCCTTCAACTAGTGAGAAACAAGGAGAATGTTTCAATAGGTAGAAACTTTTGATGATTCATTCGCATTTAATGACTATCATGTTCTCTGATGGGCAAATTTTCAAATCAAGTATAAAAGGAGAAATAAGAGACTATTCAAAGTTAGCAATTTAAGCCTATCAAATAAGAAAAGAGTACTTATAGAGCATTTACATTAATTCAAGTTTTTCTTCTAAGATTTCAAAATTCCAACATGCTGATTACAAATCGGCACTCAAAGCTGAAACATCTTCAACTCCTTGAGTTTGATCTCAAGTTTTCAATTGTCTATTCATTTAGTTATTTTGTATTCATCTTATGTGCAAATTAGCCTAACTAGAGGCATTTCTTGTACAAGGTCTTTTACCATTCATTTGGTGTAGTAAGTAGTGAGACTTGCTGTTTGTAAGAGTTTTATGGTGAGCTTGGGAAAACCAACAGTGTATAAGTTGGTTGGTTAGTTTGGAAACCAACAAGTTCATTGGTTATCTTGGAAACCAATAAGTTCATTGGTTAGCCTTGAAACCAAAAGGTTGTAAGAGTTTATTGGTGAGCTCGAGAAAGCCAACTATTATTCGTGAAACTTTAATGTAGTAAGGATGACTCAAAAAGTGGAGTAGGTACTAGGTTAGGCCAAACCACTATAAAAATATCCTTTTCTATGTGTTGTATGATTTGTCATATTTATTTACAACACTTTATTTCATTTTGCTAGAAAATTTCAAAAGCTCAATTCAACCCCCGGTCCCCATCTTAAGCTATCACTTGAATGGGACCAACCAAGATGAGGCTTTTTCATTCTTTGAGGTCTTTTCAAAAGTGTTCATATAGGTGCCATTAGTAGTGATCATGGTGGAGTGTTTGAAAACCATAAGTTCACAGCCGACTATGAAAATAATGGTAGCTTTCAAACTTTCTCTACACTAAGAACACCCCACCAGAATGAAGTAGTAGAGACTAAAAATAGAACCTTAGGTGAGGACCATGTTGAGTGAATACAATTTGCCATAATATTTTTGGGCTTAAGCTATGAATATCACTTGTTTCATTATCAATAGAAATCATACTAGGCTTATACTCAACAAAACTTCATTTAAGTTGTATTATAACAAGAAGCCTAACATATTATTTTTCCATACTTTTGGCTGTAAATGTTATATTCTTAACAATGAAAATGAAAACCTTAGAAATTTTGATAGCAAAATTGATGAAGGGATATTTGGTGACACCCTGGATTTTATGGTAAGATCAAATCCTTTAAGTGATCAATTTTGGGATTTATTGTATTTTATTTTAATAATTAATTGGGTATTTTATGCATATAATAAATTAGTGAATTTATGAATAGAGGTTTGCTTGATAATTAAATTATGGAATTAGGGTGCTAATTGAGTTATTTTGAGATGCATGTGCATGGATAGAGTGATGCACCGCTAGAGTACCCAAACCAAGCAACCCTAATTTACCCCATCCTTTTCCCATGCCCCTCATTCTCTCCCATTCATGCCCAAGTGCTTGCAGCCCTAATCTTGCCCCATTCATGTCCACCTTGCCACCATTCAAGAGAGGAAAAAAATACCCTTTTTTTGTGTGGAAACAAATTACCATAAAAAATTCATAATTTCCTTTCTCTTTGGACATGTTTAAGGAGGAGAAACTTGTTATTTTGCATTTATTTATTACTACAACACATGGGACTGAAGATCTAATGAAGAGAAATGTGATTTGAGGTGTTAATCAATGTTTAGAATCAAGGTAAATCATTTTTCCCAATTTTATTTGCCAGATTCTGTTTTAGGGCAGCAAGATGTGATTCATGGGAGTGATTTGGGGGCCAATATTGGTTGATCAATTTGGGGTTTTAATGGGGAGATCATTAATTAATAATTTTTGCAAGTTTATTGAAGATTGAGGCATGATTAACTCCTAATTATTGTTATCCACGAAGTGGACAACAATTATGTGGGACATGATCATGAGTGGAAGTGTGATTGGAGTGTTAGTAATGTATGGAATGAAATTTTAGTTACTTTGATGATTAGTGATGTTAATATGATATTAATTATACAAAATTATGAATATATATTGCTTAAATTATTTTTTATATGTTGCATATATCTAGAAATAGCAAATTGAAGTCAAGTATATGAATTGCTTGATGATACATAAAACTAGGTAGGATGGAAGGGCAGTCTATGTGATTGATTTAGGGTTTAATTAATTAGATTATATTGTTATTATGATGCTCAAAATGTTATAAACAGATTGCATGTTGGGAGGAATATATAAAATAGATTGTGTATTGCTGAAATTTACAAACTATGTATGTATATTGAATGTTTGACAAAATTTCTCAATGGGAAACAAAGTTAATTTGGGGGATTGGATTAAGAACCTTAATTCACTATTAGATGAGTATTAAAAAAAGTATTAGAGGTTCTAAATGCATGATTAAAAGGATTATTAAACCCTAAATATTAAAGGGAATGGATGGTTGAATTTCACTTAGTAATTTATAAAGTTGAGTTAGATCTCTCATGTGGATGTCTGTGAATGTCCAATTTGGTGATGTATTGTATGTAGGATCTGTTAGACTTTGATTTGGGAATTAGTTGTTGAATTGAAGATTGTGGACTTATTCTCATTTGAGGTAAGTAGGTTTTTCCCAAATTAATGTATGAATGATCCATGTTTTGGTATATCAGCATATGGTCACCAAGTTTGAATGGTATTTGTTTTTATTGTACTAGAAATTGAGTTTTATGAAATCACTTTATGATTTTGATTTGTTCACATGCACAATATATTATGCTTGGAGCTGTTCATGTGTTATCTTGCAAATTTGGATTTAGTTATCCAATTTGAGCTGCTTTTGGAGGTGGCATTGCTTTGGCATTGCATGTGGTTACGTCATTGGAGTAGTAAAGCTATAGAAGAGTCTATTCGTATTAAGTTTGATAAATCTACTAATTGCTCAAAAAGATCAAAGGATTTTGATGATTTAGCAGACAAACTCATGGCAGATGTGGAAAGGATAAACTTGCAAAATTAAGATAAACAAACTCTAAAGATAGAAGTACCAAAGGATGGAGCAGATAGACAACTTGAATCATCCATTAGCAAGGTAAATGAGGGAGATAATTCTTCTCTTCTTAGAGATTGAAGATTCATGCATGATCATCTTGAAAACCAAGTAAGTGATGATGTGTATGATAGAGTTAGGACTAGATTATCCTATCACCAAATATGTGATAATTTTGCCTTCATTTCTTAAATAGAGCCAACTTGCATAGTTCATGCATTAAATTTTAGTTGTGCAAGAGGAATTGGACCAATTTAAAAGAAATGACATATGGAGTTTAGTTCCAAGACCAGACCATCTATCTGTTGTAGGAACCAAATGGGTCTTCGGGTACAAACTTGATGAATCTAGATTATTTGTGAGAAATAAGGCAAGATTAGTGGCAAAGGGGTATTATCAAGAAGAAGGGATTAACTTTGATGAGTGATATGCCCCTATTACTAGGATAAAAGCCATAAGAATGTTGTCGACATTTGCATCTTTAATGAATTTTAAACTTTACTAGATGGATCTCAAATCTACATTTTTAAATGGTTTCATCAATGAAGAGGTTTATGTGGAACAACCCCCTGGGTTTGAAGATCCTCATAATCCTAACCATGTCTTCAAACTCAATAAAGCCCTCTATGGATTGAAGCATGCTTCTAGAGCATGGTATGAGAGGCTATGTAGATTTTTGATTGAGAAAGAATACTTAAGAGGAAGAGTAGATACCACAATCTTCATTAAGTATGCTATGAATGATATTCTTATTATGCAAATGAATATTGAAGACATTATATTTGGGGCTACTAACGCAAATCTTTGTGAATTATTTTCTAAGTTAATGTAGGGAGAATTTGAAATGAGTTTGATAGGAGAATTGAATTTCTTTTTGGGACTACAAGTAAAGCAGACAAAAGAAGGAATCTCTATCCACCAAGCTAACTACATAGAGGAACTGCTGAAGAAATTCAAACTTTAAGATGAAAGAAGGTATGGAATTCCAATGAGCACTTCCATCAAATTGGACAAGGATGAAAAAGGTACGTCTATTTGCCAAAAGCTTTATAGAAGTATGATAGGATCTCTATTGTATCTTACTACTAGTAAGCCAGATATTATGTTTAATGCATGAATGTGTCCTAAATTCTAATCAGATATAAGAGAATCACATCTTATTACTATTAAAAAAAATCTTTAAATACCTCTTAGACACTCCAAGTATTGGTTTATCGTATCAAAAAGGCTCAAATTTTGAGTTAGTTGAATACTTTGATGTTGATTTCACTGGCTATGGAGTAGATAGGAAGAGTACTTTAGGGACTTGTCAGTTTCTTAAAAGCAAGATCATATCAGAGTTTTCTAGGAAGCAGACATCCATTGCATTATCAACTACCAAAGTTGAATATGTTGCAACTAGAAGTTATTGTGCATAGATTCTCAAGATGAAATAGTAGCTGGGTGTTTATGGTTTTAAATTTATTGATACATCCATTCAATGTGACAATGCTAGTGTTATAAATCTGACCAAGAATCCTATTATGTATTCTAGATCTAAGTATATATAAATCAAGCACAATTTCATTAGAGATTATGTCTAGAATCACAATGTTTGTTGAGAATTTATACCAACTTAAAAGCAACTAGCAGGCATTCTCACCAAACCACTCCCAGAGGATAGATTTTGTATGATTAAGAGAGAATTGGGAGTGATAGATCCATTTGTATAATGAAAATATTTTGATCATACCTTTATGTTTGCATTCATATGATTTGAATGATTACTTTAATTGTTGAATACTATGTTGTGTTAGAATATTTTAGAGTTAATCTTTAGGACACCGATTTAGGACTTTATGAAACTTCACTTCATAATATCCATCTCATGTACAAAATCCTATTTCCAAACACAACCATTGATATCTAAAATCACAATTCTGAACTTTGTGAAATCCTATTTTCAGACATTGTCCGAAATTATAATTTCGGACTTTGCCATATCTTTTCTTTGTCCGAAATTTCAAGCCCTACTGATTATCTTCTTAAAACACCTAAACCCCCATTTGAGACTAGTTCTCATTTTCTCGCAGGAATTAAAACATTCCTTGCTAGGATGCTTATCCCTAACCAGCTGTAGCAAACATTTATTTGACATTTCATCAAGAATATGCTAGAACCTAATAGAAACCCCCTAGCAATTGTCTTACTATTAGCAGCAGTGTCTATTTAATTTACCTTCATACATTCACTACTAAGGCAAGAGTTAAAACAAGATAGAATTGGTCTGTGATGGAGATCATGAGCAATGATAGAAAAAGTGACATGTGTGCAAAAGAGAATTCATTAAAGGGAAGCAAAGTGGACAAAGTAGTTGTTGAGTTTTTTTGGATTGGAGATAGTTCTTTTGTTGGGTTTTCCATATTTTGTGATGTTTTTGCAGAAGAAGATAAGGAGCTTGAGTAGATATCTACAAGAAATATCATGTTCTTTGGAGATTAAGAGATCATCTTTATGCAAGTTTGAAGGCCAGAATTTAAACGTAACCATCTTTTGAAACTGATGCAGAAGAGGGAGAAGTAGTACCCTTAGGAAACCTCTTCTCCCCTATCTAAAACTTCTGCTCCTCTAATGTGACCTTCCAAAAGTTATGGAGGTATTCCTATGCATGATTCCAAACTTGATAAAAGTTATGGAGGCATTCCTATGCATGATTCCAAACTTGACAAAATGATCATGATTAGGCTCCACCATACTCTCTCTGACCCTACCTTTTCTTCAATCCATCCCATCCCTACTACACTCTTTCACTATTAGATTGTAACCCTATTTGTATTGAAAAGAAATGAAATGAAATGAAACTTCTTTATGTGTTAATTTTTAGTATTTCCTTTTTATGCATATTCTATCTTGGACGTTTTCCCTTATGCCTTTATGATAATGATAAAAAGGGGAGAAATAGTCTATTTTGTATAAAGGGAGAGATATTCTAATTGTATAAGAAGAAATAGTTTGTTTGTATGCTTGCATGTTTAGAACCCAGTGCACTTATTTAGGGGGAGGATGAACTATGTATAGGGGGAGTTAGGTATACTTAATGTTGAATGTAACTCATTTCTATTTAGTTCCCACAATTTTTTTTGTTTTACCTATATGAAAGGTAATTCACTTAGATGTTTTGTCATTATAAAAAAGGGGGAGATTGTTGAACCAAACCTCTTTACTTAGATTGATTTTTGATTATGAATACGTATGGCCAACCAGCCAACCAAGTTTTGATGAAGTGCAAAAGCACATGAGCTACTGATCAATATTTCCCAAGAGTCTAGTAACGAATAATGTATCAGGGAAGTAATATAAGGGGATAGCATATACAAGCCCATATCAAAGACAAGATCCACTAGTTTATAAAGAAGAAAACATAAATGCTCAAAGGAGGATGAATGACACTAAAACTTTGACAAACAGTGTGTTAAATAACTTCCTAATATGTGTCAAAGCACTACCATAGTAAGTCAAACAAGTGCCTAAAGTCAGACAAAAATAAGGCTTCAACATAGAGAAAACAATCTAAGTTCTGGACTCAAGCAAAGAGTCAGACACTAAAGAAGCAAGTTCGGATACCGCATGACCAATCCTAGACATAGAATTCGATTAAAAAATTATTGAACAAGAAGCCAAAACATTGCAGAATCTAAACTCGGGCACTATAGAAGACTAAAGAAAGAAACCAAGTGTGTCATTAGTCCAAGTCTAAAATCCTAAGTACTAAATCTCAAAAATTGTCATTGCTAAAGGCGCTAAGTCTGAAATCTTAACTTTGAACATAGCCAACTACCTTTTGGACATCGCGATTCATTTTCAGACCAAGGTGAATGAAGTCTGTTGTAAGCTGAACACTGGTACAAGTCTGAAATATTAACTTCGGACATGGCTATACAATTTTGAACATGACAGTTCATTTTCAAGCATAGGTAGTGAAGTCTGTTGCAAGATGAATGCCAATCCAAGTCCAAAATATTAACTTCGAACATGGTAATTCAATTCTGAACATGATTATTCATTTTCAGACATAGCTCCAAGATGTTTTTTGCAAGTTTCTTGACTCAAGTAAGTCTGAACTCTTAATTTCAGACATAAAGACTAAACTCGAACATGGCTGAATAGACTTCAGACATGAGAACTAGCAGAAAGCTTCAACGGTCAGAAAATCTTATCGATTCGCTCGCATTAAATGCATATCATCTTCTCCAATGGGAAAAATTTGAATCAAGTTATAAAAAGAGTAAAGAAAGGCTATTCCAAGAAGTTAAATAATTTGAGAAAAGTAAGAGAAGCAAATAAGAGCATTTACTTTTAGACTTTAAAGTTCTCTTCCCAATTTCATTGCAAAAAAATGCCATATGCATTCAAACAACATTCTTTACAACAACTTAAGGGATTCTATTACTTTGTATTTATTAAAATATATTTATTTATACTGCATTTAATTATATACAAACCTAGGCATTTCTTATTGTACATCTTACATTGATTAGGATAGTAAGCAAAGGGCTTGCTGATTGTGTAAATGTTTGTTGGTGAGCTTTGAAAACCAATGTGTAAAAGTTTGTTGGTGAGTTTTGAAAACCAACATGTAAAAGTTTGTTGGTGAGCTTTGAAAACCAACATGTAAAAGTTTGTTGGTGAGCTTTGAAAACCAACATGTAAAAGTTTGTTGGTGAACTTTGAAAACCAATGGGTGTAAAGTATTTGTGAGCTTGTAAAATGAACAGGTGTTCAATGGAACCCGAGTGCAACAAGACTGACTAAGAGAAGAGGAGTAAGTACTATGTTGTGGGCCAAACCTCTATAAAATTACTTATGCACTATGCCGCATCATTCGTTTCTTAGTTATTTCAGCACCTTGATTTTATATTGGCTAAAATTTTTAGTACCTCAATTCACACCCCCTCCTCTTGAGCCACATTAAAGTGGGACCAATAATTGGTATCAGAGTGGGCTTTAATAGTTAATCTTGATTACCAGTTACTTTGACTGCTTGAAGTGATCCCTATGGCTAACACAATCTACAATGCTATAGTTGAAGGACAGCTAACCACCAAACCCCCATTCTTTGATGGCACCAATTATAGGTACTGAAAAATGCGTATGCAAAACTTTTTGATAGCCATCGACGATAAGTTATAAAAAATCATTAAAGATGGTAAGACTGACATAAACACAGAAGACAAATATATCATTGAAGTCATTATATTAGTAAAGAGAGATGCTAAAGCAAAGAATAACCTCTACTATGCATTGTCACCTTCTGAGTTTGAAAAGATTTCTGCGTATGACTCAGCAAAGGAGATTTGGGATAAGATGAAAGTTGCACATGGGGGTACTAATCACGACAAAGAGACCAAAATTGATATACTCATATAGGAATATGAAGTCTTCCATATACAAGACAATGAAACAATATTAGAAATGTTTAAAAGATTTAAAAAGATCACTAACGAGTTGAAATGTCTTGGAGAAAAATATGAAGAACCAAAAATGGTTAAGAAGATTATGAAATCCTTGCATAGACAATGGATGAAAAAAGTCACTAATTCAAGAGGAAAAGGATCTTGGAAAGATAATAATTGAAGAGCTTATGGGTTCACTCATGACCCATGAAGTTCTTATGAAACAAAAGAGTCCAGAAGAAACAAAAGGAAAGAAATCAATAGCACTGAGAGCTGAGTTAGATGATGACTCAAAAAGTGAAGCTTCAACAAGTGGAGCTAAAAATGATAATGACATGGCAATGCTAAGTAGAAGATTGAATAGTTTCAAAAATTTCAAAAATAAAGACAAGAAAATATTTCCCCAGCAGCTACAACTATGGCAAGCATGGCCACATGAGGTTTATTTGTCAAGAACCTGACAAGAAGCAAGGAAATCAATAACAAAAGAGATACAATAATTAAAATGATAAGAAGAATAGTAGTAGCATCAGCAAAAAATTCAAAAGAATAAAAAGGCATATGTTGTTTGGGAAGCTCATGAACGAATACTACATGAAGGCACGAGTGATAGTGAGGATGAACACGAAGCAAAATTCAATAGATTTTCACCTACAAAAGAAGATCAAGAAGAATACCATATCAAAATTAGCTTCATGGTCATCCATGAAGATGAAGTAACTTTTCAACTTGAGTCTCAAAATTTTCTTGATGAATTAGAAAGTTTGCATGTAGATTTCAAGGCTTTAAAAGCTAAATACAAGGAGACAAAGAAGGAGCTAGTGAAAGTAACCAATCAATGCTCCAAGTTGAAAGATAAAAACAATAAGGTCAATAGTGATCAATGTACCATCCAAGAACTTGAGTAGATTAAGGAAGAAAATAATGCCCTTAGACAGACTTTAAGCTTTACCTTATTTTGAATGAAACCAAAGAGTAAAACTGGTTAACAACATAAGAAAAAAACTATAATTTTGGAAGAAAATAGAGGACTAAACAGAGCATGGTTTGGATTACTAAGATGATTGCAGATGTAGTAAATGCAATTCCATCTCCTAACATTAGAATAGTGGTACCCAAGAAGCAATGGGTACAAAAGTTTGCTACCACTAACCCACCTCAACCCATTCCCAAATGGGTATCAAAGATTAAAGATTGACCTTATCATTACAGGTGTGTCTGAGAGTTACAAGAAGTACCATGTGGTACATTGACATTGGTTGCTCAAGACACCAGATAGGGGAGGAGTTGTTCATTACATTGAAAGAGTAACATGGTGAAATAGTAACCTTCAGAGACAATGGGAAAGGTAGAGTGGTTGGGATTGGTAAGTTTGGCCAACCACATTCCATTCTTATTTCAGATATGCTTTTAGTTGAGGGATTAAAGCATAATTATAACACCCCACTTCTAGAGCACTATCACCTTATATCCCAAAAAAGGATTCTACCAGAAATCTGGCAGAGTCTCCCCTAAAATATAAGGATTTCGTACCTATACAACATTCTTCACATAACACCATATCTCTAATCATTTATACATCACTCACACAAACAAAAATCCACAACCACATACTACCCAAAATTTTAAGCCACATTACAATGGCAAATAGCATAACTGGACCTACACAAAAATACATCCATACGCATCACATACATTTTGTCACTATGACATGCTAATACAATTACCTCATACACAACTCAAAATACATCATAACTTAAATCTCATCAAATTACAAATTTAGGTTTATTACAGGGGATTCCATCCCCAAACATCAAAGCATTATGAAGATCATTGTCTAATCCCAATCATGAGCACCAACCCCCGAGTTGGGCCACGAATAAAATAACATGAGTTTGGGCAAACATAGTAAATAGGCAAGATAAAAAATAATAATCAATAATCCAGTGAAATAACATGCCTAAGTCCATAACATGTGTAAATCCATAACATGTTAAGTTTCATGATAATGCGATATGTTCCTATGTCCATAATGCATACATTCTCATTACTAGATCAACATTCACCAAGATTAGACACATTCTCTAAATAAATTATCATCAGTAAGTCATCCTCACAATCAAGACTCATATACCTCCTCATCATCAAGTTATCCTCTTTAAAACATATTCATCATCAACATACTATGAATCAAGACTCATTAGGAATAATAACACAACCCTTTCCCCTTTTTCATGAGCAATTGGACTCTCCCTGTACCCCCGGCTATGAAGCCTGCCATATCCACAATAGCTCTCCTGTTGCCTTCTATGGCACCCCAACCTCATTGCTTCACAGGGATCACAGATTCACCATCTACATCTAATGAGGGAATCAAGTATATCATACTCACAAGTTATAAGGCATCACTGCCCACATATCATATATCATGTCATCTAAACATAGCTGTACCTCACAGATATCACAACCTGCTACCCAAGCATATCTCATCCCCACGGGGTTCACATCATGTCCATGCCACTAAGGCATATCATATCCATGCCTCACAGGTGTAATACCATATCCATGCTACCAAGTCATATCCACACCCCACGAGTGTCATATCACATTCATGCCACCTTGGCATATCATATCATATCTATGTCATCCCGGCATATCATATCAGGTCCATATCACAATTACACTACCCAATTGAGGTCCTCTACCATGCCTCCCAGGCATAACTATTTCCCATAAGAGTCATAAGTCATCAAATCACATCTTTACCACTCAATCATTAAATCCCCACGTATCACATAACATCATCACATATCACTTGAGTCAATCATGCCCATTATGACTCACAGCTCATGATGAAATGCCATGCAATGCAATATCAAAAGCAAGTTGGCTGAACATATATTCAAATCCAAATTCCAATACACATGAAAATACATAATTTTATCATTCCAAATCATGATGAAATATAACAAACATCATTCAAAACATGGTGCCTGTATGCAAAATCATGGGACAATCAATACATTCACACATGGGTAACAAAAAGAAGCCCACTTACCTTAATGGAGAACAATTTCATAAATCCTCAAGTTCTAAGTTCTATAACTTAGCTTCCAATCAATGCACAAATGGCCCTACACATATAACATGCACCAAAATTCTATTTATGTATGTTTCAAATGGGAAATTCTATCCAATTCATAAAATAGGTGAAACCTTCCTAATCACCTCATTAGGGTTTATCCAAAACACCTATTCAATAAGTAAACATTACTTTAGTAACTTCCTCACTTAAAACACCCTACTTATGGTTAATTGTTACCAATCTTTATGAACGTGATTTACAAGATAATAAAAATTCAGCTCTGTACCTCTCCTTCAAACTACCATATGGAGGGTTCTTAAACATTATTTTGACATGAAAATTAGTATATTTCAAGGGCATAACCTTAGTTTTTTTCTTACCTATTTCATGCACCATTTAAAGCTAAATAAACACAATTCCTAGGTGCCACAATTTGACCATATTGTTGGCCAATTATGGGGTACTTTTCTAAATACATTTCAAGTGCAATTTTCCACTAGAATGAACATCTATTGCTAATCCACAATTCAACCACTCTCTAGTCATTCATTTAGTGCATCTTATACCCTATTTTAATGCTTAAAAATGGCCAATTTGGGGCTTTAATCAAATCATTCAAATCTACTTTGCTTCTCATGGAAGCATTTCATCAAACACTTGATATATATAAGTTAAACTATCAATTTCAGTAATGGTGCAGCAATTTGCTTACATTTTCGACATCATACAATTCATATTTAGCGTATCTAACATCAAAATATCTTTTTTAACAATCAATTACACCCCAAAATAAATTAATTTCTCATCCCACTTTATTAGCCACGAATTGCCCAATTTAACAAGCAACACATTGCTGCCCATTTCGTGGACAACGATAAACATGGCTTTACTTGAGTTTAATTGCTTTTATCATTGTAGTTGAACAATCCAATCATTTCCTAATGAAAATTCATCAAAACTTCATCATAAATCCATAAATCTAACCTAAGATTTTCCTAGCAAAACCCTACCAAAATAGAAATCAAAAATCTATTTAGGTAAAAGAACTTACCACCAAATTCATGTGTTACTTCCACCCCAAGACAAAAATCCAACTTGAATCTTCAAGTATTCTTCATGTATAGCAGCAAGGGGAGGGAAAACTGATCCTCCTACTCTCTTTTCACGTTCCAAATGGAAGAGGTTTTGAGAATTTAGAATGTTGATGAAAATACACTCTTTATGGAAAATTTCCTAGTAGAAATTGCATTGGATTAGTGGCATTAAGGGGCTGAAATGGGCAGCAACCTTAGGGCATGAGAGAGGGATGGAGGATGAGAAAAAAGAGATGATGGACCATCTTATCATCTCTTACATAGGGTGCTCTGGTAGCGTAACTCCATGTCATACTCATGCATCATATTTTGCCTTGATTTTTCCCAAATAAATATGACCAATATCTTACTTAGTTATTCCTCTTATAGATAAATTAAAAATGCATAATTAATCTCCTCAAATATTTAGGAATAATGTTATTTAATCATCCTCGCATATATACATTAAACTTCATAGGAAATCTCTTCACAATTTTGAATAATTCATATGCATAATGATCCCAATTTAATTATTTAGAAAAAATTTCCTTACATCAAAATCTTCAGGATCCTAGGGTGTTACAATAACCTTTTTAGTCAGTTTTGTGATAGTAGTTACAAAGTTATGTTTAAATCTCATATTTGTCCAGTCCTAGATCAACATGACTCAGTTGTAATTCTAGGCAAAAAGTATGAAAATGTGTATAGAGTAGACTTATTTGATATCCAAGCTATGTGTCTTGTTAGTCACAATAAGGCCCTACTGTGGCATAGAAAATTGGGATATACCAACAGAGATATGATAGAAAGACAATACTAAAAGGATCTTGTAGTTGGCTTAGCTGAACTGAAATTTGATAAAGGAAAGTTGTGTGATGCCTGCATGAGAGGAAAGTATGCAAAAGAGTCTTTCAAGACAAATAGAGAAGTTTACGCAACTAAGCTACTTCAATTGCTACATATGGACTTAGTGGGACTAATAAGAACTAAAAGTCTTGGAGGAAAATGTTACGCATATGTCATTGTTGAATACTATAGTAGATATACCTGGGTAATGTTTCTTACATCCAAAGATTGTTGACCTAGTTGATCCAAACCTCCTATTTTTATGATGAAAATATTCAATCAGTTAAGTTTTGATGATGAGCAAAAACACATGAGGAAATGGTTAACGTACTAACTATTATGTTCCCTTGTATTGCAATAATATGTATAAACCATTTTCAGGGAATTAACTTCAGTTAAGTGGACAACACAAAATGTAGATTACATAAGAGACAAAGATCTATAGCATCAAATCCATAAAGAAAGAAAATATAAATGCTAAAAAAATAATGACACAAAAACTTTGAAAAGAACTTTAGATGAAACTAGACATAATTTAGTTCATGAAGATCGAAGCCAATACGTGAAGAAACTCAGCAAGTTTAAAGAGTGTCAATTAAAGACATATGCTTGAAGTCTAGAACTTCTTCTAGACTTTTTCAAACAAGCATTCAAGGCTAAAATCTCAGTTGAAAGATATGTCTAGCATGAATAAAGCTCAAAAGATATTTTGGACACACTTTAGGTCATTACTAAAGTCAATCAAACTGATGTTGCAGTTCAGACATAGTCTGGTTTCAAAAAATTCTTAAAAATGAATTCCAACTAAATTCTAAACTCAAGCAAAGGTTTAAACATTGCAAAAGTAAGCTTAGAAATTGCATAAGCAAAGGTTCAGACATCAAAGATAATGAAACAAGTTTCAACATTGCATAACCAATTCAGACATTAAATTGGACACTATTATAGTGTGAATCCAAGACATTAGAATTTTGAGTCTGGAAATCCAAAGTGAAAGATCTCAAACTTTGCCAATGCAAGTGAACCAGGATTGAAATTACAATTACAGACATAGCCAAAGCTTAGTAATGAGACCAAGAACAATTCGTGCCAGTTCAAGCGTGAAATATTAATTTTAGAAATGGTTATCCAATTTTGGACATGGTGAATCATTTTTGGACATAGGTGAAAGAAGCTCATTAGAAAGTGAATAGTTCATCTAAGTCGAAAATATTAACTTAGGACATAGCTATTCAATTCAAAACATGACCGTTTGTTTTCGGAAATAGCTTAAAGAAGTTTGTTGCAAGATGAATGTCACTCCAAGTCTAAGATATTTACTTTGTACATGGCCATCCAATTTCTGACTTGGCAATTCATTTTCAAACATAGCTGAGTGTAATCTATCACAAGCTATTTGACTGTGATGCCCGACATTTCAGGTATGTGTAAATTTTTGTTTTTTTTTATTGGTTAGAGCATTGCATGTGTATACATTAAACTTTGTGAGTTTATGAGATAAGTGAATAGGAAATTTTGATGGACATGAATAACGAGTTGAGTATTATGATGAATTGAAAGGAAATGCAGTGATAGAATATTATAGAAAACATTTTTGTAGGCTGCATGAGTATTGGAGTGCATGCACTACCGGAGCACCATAATAAAATAACTATAAAGAAGTCATTCTCTTCCCCAAACCCCATTTCACATCCATTTTCAACTCTAAACCCTCCCAACTTCTGTATATTCTGAACAGGCTCCAATTCTTGTAGATTTCGACACTAAATCGCTAGGAAACTGAAGATAAGGTAACCTATATCATTTCTACAACAAAGAAACCTAGATTTCAACACAGTTCAGCCATGAAAGTTGAAAAAAGAAGTGTGTTTTCAAGTAATAATTTGAAGTTGGAAGGTTCACTTGGAGGAAACAAAGGAGTAAGTAGTTCCATTTGCATTAATCTCATTTTGTTAGAAAAATTTCACTTCTTCTGAATTATGGAGTAAAGTTAGGTTTTGGGAAAAGTTAGGAATTAGAGAAAATGTAGAATTCTTTATAAATTGGATGAGTTGAATGTTAATTGGGATAACAAATAGGTTAAATTAGGTATATGTGTAGTTTGGATAAGGAAATTTAGGTTAATCTTACTTAGGAATATGAATTTTGAGAAATGCTTCCCACATGTTTGATAAAATGCCCTTAAGAGATGTATAACATGATTAGCTTCTATTAATGGTTTCATAATCATCTCTTAAGCATAATTTGAGTAAGTTATAGAATAAACTTTAGTTAGCAATAGGTTAAGGGATTTAAGACTTATTACAGAAACTCAATTGCTTAGTTACTATTGCATTCAAATAATTAGAAGGTATGTCATTTTAATTTAGGATGTTCAAACAAAGCAGCACACCTTGTAGACCCAAAGCCTTTAGTAAATGAAAGTCGTGAAAGATTGATTTCAAGGTAAGCAGGTTAATTTTCTATAATTATTGATGTTTAAATGAAAGTTTATGGAATTCGTGTGAATGGGATTGAAATCTGATAAGCATGTTGTATGATGTATTTGTATTCTTAGAAATGATTAAGATAGTGTAAGAATTATGAAAGTCTTGAGTTAAGGGAAAGAATACAAGTATAACACAGTGATCTAATGCAAGTTGATATGATTATATGAGTTATAACATGCTTAGAGTAAGGTGGAGAATGCAATTGATGTACAGGTGAAAAGGATAAGAGTTTAATGTATGTAGATGTGATACAATTACATGAAAATTTAGTATAAAAGGAAATGTGAATTATGGCAATCAATAGCATAAAAATAGATGGGTTGAAGTGAATTTAGAAATAGAAGAAACTAGGTCAAGAAGTGAGAGGTAGACGTCCAGCGCAGTTGGGCCCATATGGAGCTACTAGCGTTGGTCACTTTAAAGGAGCATCAAGGAGACAGTGGGGCAGCGCCATCGACACCAATATGTTGATGGAAAACCTAATATATTTTGTGATTTTTGGTATTATATATTAGTAATTTTATTTATTTAAGTGTATTTATGATATTTATATAAATTGAATATATATGTTTGGAAGAGAACTTAATGGAAATACAAACAATAAATTGTTGGGCTAAGTCAAAGGATGATACAAAGATAATATGATTGAGAGTAAGGAAATAAATTGACATACCTTAGAAAGCATTAGATTATAAAGACTTATTTTATAATTAAATTGAAAATTAAATAGACAAACATGTGTTGAGTAGTTGTGTTGAATGCTTACTGAAGTGTTGATTTTGTGAACTTGGGTTTGAATATTTGACAGGACGATTGGTTGATTATTTAGCCCACGAATGGGCTTTGTTGATATTACCACCTTGATGGCAAAGAGGATAGCCTATTGGATATGGGGCTCTTCTCATTACATAGTAGGTGTGAAAGGAGAACTTACTACCCCTGAGATTTAGTGAAGGCGAGATACCACAAACATTAGTCAGGAGTCTCGTAACACTCTTAAATGGGATTGTAAGGAAATATTGGATCACACCTATTGTGTAAGAAAGTTGAGTCCATTTGTGTGTGGCTGTGTCCACTTAGAATGTGGTTAAGACCACTTGGTTGATGACCTCCCAAGTAAGGTATTGAATTATGTTACGTGAACTAATGAGGAATTATAGGTAAGATGAAATAGAAATGAACATAAATTCTAAATAAGACAGGAATTGGATATGAATGATATTCTAAGAGATTTCTGGGAGAAATCTTTCCTATTATTGATAAAGACTAATAGTTTTATCATGATGTATCTAATGGAATAGAAGATATTGTTATCTATTTACAAATGTTGTATGTTATTATTGTTTTAAATTCATATCTGCTTACTGAGTGCTTGAACTCAACTTATTTTATATATGTTTTAACTGATAGGCTAGGAGATGGAGTCGAATGAGGGGTTGGAGCTCAAGAAAGGGATAAACTCTAAAGCCTAAAATTTTATACATTTTGCATTATTTTGGTGTTTTATTTTGGAATGTAGTAAAAATCTAGATTTGTAAAATTATGTCAAAAATGTAAAGTTAAAAGGTAGAAGTTATAGTAATATGCATGTCATTTCTATAATATTTATAAATAGGCTTCCATACTCTACTCTTACAAGGCAATTATGATTTTGGGCATCTGTGGTGGTTGGATTGTCTCATATAGGTTTATTATAGGTTCATGAAGGCAAGTTCAAGGGAGGCCATGTCCATGGGTACTCCTATTACTACCTTTGTAATGTCTGAGAAAGGCAGGGCATTACGTTGACTCATATAATTCTGAAATCTTAATGTCGGACACAACGACTAATCCTGGACATTGCTTAGTAGCCTTCAGTCAGTGAGAAACAAGGAGAATGTTTCAATAGGTAGAAAATCTTGATGATTCATTCACATTTAATGACTTTCATCTTCTCCGATAGGCAGATTTTCAAATGAAGTATAATAGGAGAAATAAGAAATTGTTTGAGGTTAACAATTCAAGCCTATCAAATAAGAAAAGAGCACTCACAAAGCATTTACGTCAATTCAAGTTTTTCTTCCAAGATTTCAAAACTCCAACATGTTGATTGCAAATCTACGCTCAAAGCTCAAACATCTTCAACTCCTAGATTTTGATCTAAAGTTTTCAATTGTCTATTCATTTAGTAATTCTACATTTATCTTATGTATAAATCAACCTAACTAGAGGCATTTTCCTATGCAAGGAATTTTATGATTCGTTTAGTGCAGCAAGTAGTGAGAAATATCATTTGTAAAAGTTTATTGGTGAGCTCAGAAAACCCAACGGTTATTGGTGGAACCTGAGTATAGCAAGGCTAACTTAGAGAGTGGAGTAGATACCAGGTTGGGCCGAACCACTATAAAAATATCCTTTTCTGTATGTTGCATGATTTATTATATTTATTTATAACATTTTATTTAATTTTGCTAAAAAATTTCAAAAGCTCAATGTTAGTCCCTTACATAATGGTAGCTCGAGTGGTGGGGTGAATTGAGCTTTTAAAACTTTTGGCCAAATCAAATGATCAAAGTGCTAAATGAATAAATAAAATAGATTGCATAATACACAATACAAGAATTTTATAATGGTTTGGTTCTTCTTGGGTTCCTAGTCCACTTCTCTAAGTCAGTTTCCTCTACTAATCTCAGCTTCCACTAACATCTTGATTAATCTAATCAAATACACATTGGTTTTCCCATAAGATCACCAACCAACTTACTGGTTTTTCAATCTAACCAGAAACTTTTATAATTTGTTATTTTTCAAAGCTGATCAACGAACTTGTATCCTTTTAGCAAGTTTCCTACTTGCTTATCTCAATACATAAACACCAACCACTCTGCTTGTGTTATCAAATACTAAAAAGAAGTGTACAGATTAATGCCTCTTACTTAGGCAGACCTCTATATAAATTCAGAACTTAAGAAATGAATAAGAAATATGAGTAAAAGATTGAAACTCCTTGATTAAGAACTAATTTAGACTTTGAGAGCTCTGACAGAGTTGTAGCCGTTGGAGTTGAACTTTGAAGGAAGATTTTGAATGCTCAAAACTTTTGCTTCTTTGTATTTTTGTATATTCAATATGTTCTCTATCTTTTCGTTTGCATCTAAATGCCGCTTTTATAGGCTGAGAGAGATTTTTCCATTGCTGACTATGGCAGACTTTCAAACATTTGAAAATACTTTTCTTTACCATATATTTTCTCTAACGTCTGACTTTACAGCAATCTGGTAATGGTCTGCAACTTTGTCGTTGACATTTCTCAACATTCACATGAGCATCAGAAGCTCCAAAGTAGCTTCGTCAGTTATTCTAAAGAGACAAGTGAACAACCATATCCTTTGAGTGATTTTGGATACTCTAATTAATTCTACAAAATGAAGGTAAACTTTCTTAATAGATCTTTGCAGAGAAGAGTTCAGATTTTCTGAACTTTTGATGCTTCAGAAAAAGATGACTTTGAAGTACTATTTGATGAATCCGAAGTTTGCTTCCTAACTCTGAAGTAAGGTTTTGAAGACTCCAAAGTAAGGTTGCAGACTCTAAAGTTTGTTTGCTGACTCCGAAGATTATTTGCTGACTCCAAAGCATACTTTGATATCTCTTAAGCAAGTTTGATTGATTCCAAATTGTAACTTCATGATTCCGAAACATGTCTTCATGACTCTGAAGAATATTTGATTTTTTCTAAAACTTGTCTAATTGACTCCAAGTGTATTTTCATAACTTTGAAGCTTGTTTGATTAATTCTAAAGCATGTTTGATTAACTCTTAAGTGTATTTTCATAACTCCGAAGCTATTCTGATTAATTCCGAATTATGTCTTGTTGATTTCAAAGTATATAGTGACAACTCTGAAACATCCATGATAATCCTGAAACATATTGTGACAGTTCCAAAGCTTTCTTGTTGGTTCTAAAGTATGGTGTGATGATTCCAAAGCTTATCTATTGACTCTGAAGTATGCTACGATGATTCCAAAGCATGCTGTGATGACTCCGAAGCTTGTCTTGGGCTGACTCTGAAGCTTTCCAATTTACTCCGAAGCACATTGTGACTACTCTGAATTTTTCTAATTAACTCCAAAGCACATCTTGATGTCTCTGAAGATGTTTCTGTTGGCTCCAAAGCATGCTTTGAAGACTTTAAGATCATTATTTTCTTGTTTTTTAGTATATATGAAATTTATTTACTTATTTTTCATGAGCATTAACTCAGTTTCTTCTTTTAATCATCATGAGGATTATTCTCAAGTTGAGTATGGGATAATATTTTCGCAATATACTTGAGAAAAAATTGTTAGTGCCTTAATGTCTAACTCATGTCTTTGCTCATCATCAAAACTTAGTTAAGAATATTCATCATCAAAATCAAGCTAGATAGTGTTCAACACTTGAGCTACCACCTGAAGTAGACCAACAATTGGTATAAGAGTAGGCTTCAATAGTTAATCTTGATTATCGAATATTTCAACTGTTTGAAGAGTTCCCAATGGACAACATGTTCCACAACATACCCACAAAGGGACAATTTATTTCTAGACCTCCGTACTTTGATGGTACCAATTATGGGTCTTGGAAAGTGAATATGCAAAATTTCATAATGGCCATAGAGTACAAGTTGTGACTTATCATTGAAAAAGGCAAGGTAGTCCTCAATAGGAAAGACTAATCAATCTAGAGGACATACAAGCTATAAAAAAAGATGCCAAGGTGAAACTCTATCTTTATTGTGCACTATCTCCTTTAGAGTTTGATAAAATTTCTATGTGAAATTCTGCTAAAGATATATGGGATACTTTGGAGATCATTTATGATAGAACTAATCAGGTCTAAAGGACCATAACTAACATTGATGTATAAGAAAGGGAGAGATTGGAAAGCATAATACCTAAAAACTAAATTTAAGCTAAAGGAGAGCAAATCATTGCTATTAGCTTCATGGCCATTCATGACAATGAGGTATTTTCTAAATTTGAAACTCCCAATTTCAAAGAAATTTTAGAGGAACTATATGATAATTTCAAGGTCTTGAAAACCAAACACAAGGATATCAAGAAAGCTTTACTCAAAATGACCAATGAATGCTCCAGGCTGAAAGGTCAAGAGTAACTTTATACCATTAGTGAACTTGAGCAGGTTGAGGAAGAGAACCATGCCTTAAGAAAAATCTTGAAAAATCTTGACCTCCACCTTATTGAAAATGAAACCAATAAAAAAAGGTTGATAGCAACAAAAGAAAAAGAATGATCATTCTAGAAGAAAGCAAAAGTCCAAACAAAACCTAATTTAGGTCCCCAAATCAGGTTATACAATCTCCAAATATCAACTTAGTGGCACTAAAGAAGTTATGGGTACCAAAGTATGCTGTCACTAACCCACCTTGACCTATTCCTAAATGGAAACCAAAGAACATAACATAACCTGTTAGTGCAGGTGTGCTTGAGTGCCACAAGATATAACCTGTGATATGCCAATCGTGGTCACTTAATGTACATGACAAGAATAGGGAGCTTAGACATATTACATTTCTGTGCATGATTTATATATGATTAATTTATGATGCAATAAGTTATGTATTTTAATGTCATACCTTTTTTAGGTTTCTTGTATATGATTTTAATGACAACAAAACTTATTTTTGATTTTATCTATACTAATGATAATTCTAGTCTAGAAAGCTTGAAATGAAGAAAAATATACTTGGCATGATAATCACTATTACAATATTTTGTATGGAAGTATATTACATAAATTATTTTTAAATAATAAAGGATTCATTATGATTCATAGTGCATTAACATTGTTAACCATGTGTTGAATCATAAATATGTGAAGTGCTTCATGGAATCATCAATTTAAAATATAATATGTGATTGAAGCATTTGTCCATGCCCTACAACTTGTGAAAATCATGTGTTGATAAAAAATTTTTGATAAGTGTGCTTCATGGAAATGATTATGATCCATTCTACATTAAACTTGCTTATCTTATGTTGGATCATAGATGTACTTCTGCTTAAACACAAGCATGTATTTCATGGAGTTATAATCTTAAGCCTTTACTTGATATGATATGTGAGCTTGAGAAAATCATAATGGATAAATACATCCTAATAAACATAATTTATATGAATAAAAGTTTTTATTCACGTCATACAACTTAAGAAAAGCATAGTGGATAAACACATCCAAATAAGCATACTTCATGGACAAACTTGATTAAATTTATTATTGTTCAAAGCTTAATTCATATTTTTATCCATGTCTGAAAGTTTATAAAAATTATATGCATAAAAGTGTTTTGATTTATAAGAATAAATTCCAAGTTTCACAAGTGGCAAAGTGCATAAATGTTGAGTATAGGACCGCAGTCAATTGTTACAGGCCCTTGCGGATATCTCCTGCCATCTATAGACAAAGTACTTCATCTAAATTTATCGCCTGTCAGATCATAGTCGCCTTCCAATGTCACCTATGAGGTAGCCACTTAGCGCAATAGCCTCCATATCGCCTATGAGTGGATAGCAAGATGGATGCAAGAATTTTTACACATATCTGACCACAATCGTTTGGAGTAGCTGCCTCCCATATCACCTGGCCGACAGTCACTTAATACAGCCACCTACCACTAGCGCTTGCTGACTTCCAATGTTCAAAAATCCAAACATTGCAAGCCTCAAAGTTGGTTCCCACTACTTCCAACGATCATATTTTGGAAGTTCTATTTAAAGCGAAGCTAAGGGACAATTCAAGGTTGATGAAGCAAAGGGATTAAGCTTAAAACCTTCCACAAATCTTTGCATCCCAAGGGGAAGAGCTTTAAACTTCACATATCATTCAAGAGCTTCATTTTTTTGTATCCATTGAAGGCCTACCTTTTTCCATATATCTAAGGGAGATCTTGTGTGCTACAAAGAGTTACTCAAAGACCAAGTCTTACCAAAGATCATCAAGGAGCTTGAGGATTCTAAGTGTCAAAGGCAAATAAACAATCGAAAACCCATTCAAGTCCCCCAAGTGTTTTTGCTCCAAGTGCTGTCAAGATTAAAGAGCTTCAAAGGCTACACGAACATTATCTCAAGGGAGTTTGAAATGACTATAATGTGCTTATTGGTTTATCATTTATTTTTTTGCTTTAACTTTGTGTACTCTTAGCCTAAACAGAGGCATATCTTTGTACACAAAGTACCTATAAAGGTAGAGTTTCTAGTTAGCTCTTGAAACTAGAGTTATGCCCTCTAGAGCTAGAATCCAGAAAAGTGCTAGGATCATTAGTTATGCCCCTTGGAACTAGAATCCAGAAGAGTACTAGGAGCACTAGTTATGCCCCTTGGAGCTGGAATGCTGGGAACACTATGTTTATGTCCCCTAGAGTTGGAATCTAGAAGAGTGCTGGGAGCACTATTTGTATGTCTACTATTGAATATAGTGGAACCCAAGACATAAGATGTGTATATTCTTGGAAGAGTGGATGTAGGGACTAGGTGCCTGAACCACTATAAAATCTTATTTTTTGTGTGTTTGATTACTTTACTATTTTATTGCTTTATTATTCATCTTATATTACATAGCACACAAGCATGAAAAGAGAAAAATTATTTCATTGGGGTTAATTAATAATTTTTATACACTCAATTCACCCCTCTCCTCTTGGGTTAAGCCACCTTATGGGAACCAACAAGTAGTATCAGAATGGGAGTGGGCTACATAACTAATTGTAGAGATCAGCATGGCTAACCTAATACTATCATCCTCTATGTTTTTAAAAGTATACTCCACCTATTGACTTCCATATTTTGATAAAATGAGCTTTTCTCAATGGAAGATGAGATTGGAAATATACCTTATGACCAAAGACCTCTAGTTATGAAAATCATTTTTATTGGCATAAGTGACGATGAATGGAGAGCAAGGTAAGAGAGCATTAAAAGCTACATATGCCTTGTTGTGTGCTTTTTGCCCCACTATTTGCAAATATGTCTATACTTGTAAAAATGCAAGAGAAATGATAAACAAGTTAAATACATCTTCCTAGGGGCAAATAGATTTGCACTTAAACTTTAGTAATCTACCTATTGAGATTGATCTAAGTGCAAAAAACAAGAAAGAAGAAAAAAAATTTATCAAGCCACTTTAAGAGACAAATGACTTCTCAACATAAGATAAAGGAAAATGCATTCAAAGAAACCAACGGTTAAGGTAAGTATAGGTATGACAATTCAAACCCAAGATCTCTTCTACTCTTTTATTGTACTTAGTACATTCATCCATTTGTTTCTAATAAAGCTTTATTTGTGCATGAATAAAAGTTTAGAGTTCAGCCTAGAATTAAAGAATTTAAAATCTTTAAACTTATGACATAAAGCTAAAATGATGAAATGAATTCCATAAATAAATAGGAATAAAAAGACAAAGTATGTTGTATGTTTGCAAAAGAATATAAAAATAAAGAACTGTGCTTAAAACAATTCAAATTACTTTTAATGAAAAATAACTGATCCAGCATACTAACATTCTAAAATCTTCAATGAAACAAATTCGCATCCTAATAATACAGCTCATGAGCATGATAGTACAAAGAACTTAATACTAGCTATAATTGAAGCAAAATGCATTTGTCTTAATTAACAACCATTAGAAAATCTGTTTCAACTTTTAATAAGCTTAATTCAATATAGATGGAAGTTAGCAAAATCCAAATGAAACAATCATAAAACTAAAATAAAGAAAATCTTCATACAAATAATCCAAGATTTGCTTAAAGTAGTGAAGTTCACAATATTTTGATGAATTGTCTAATCTTTATGCATACCACTATGTACTAAATAGAAACTTGCACTAATCAATCTCATACATAAAGATTATATCTATTTAATTATGTTGATAAAGAGAAAAAGTGCAAGAAGTCTCAAAGTGTTTGCAGCTTGAATGTGACTCGTTTGAGATATCAGACAATCCAAAAGACAAAGTCAAATTCAAAAATAGACACTTTGTCGGAAACTAAATTTAGACAAAGCAGACCCTTTGTCTGTTAAACTAAAGTTTGTCTCAAATAAATGCGAAGCAATAGAGAGTTTGTCTGATCTAAACAATCTAAAAGATGAAGTGACTCTGTCTTTGGATAGTTGGATAAATACTCTATTGGAAATCAACTTCAGAGAAATTCAGAGACAAAAGCAGGCTCTTTGTCCAAAAATTCAGATAATGTGCAGAACAAGGAGTTTCAGATCAAGCAAAAACATATCAACATACTTCATCTAAAATCTAACTTTGGACAATCGAAAGTAGAAATGATTCCAAATAGCAAGTGTTCAAATGAGAATTCAAGCTTGACAACTTCAACTATGTGCTCAATTGCAAAATCTATAAGGATGCGACAAAAGAGATAAGTTGTTGATGAGCTCATAATTTATCATATTTTTAATACCTAGATTGTCATGTTTTGGTCTTTAAATGCTATGATTTCATTTCTTTACATTCATATTAGACTAAATATTGCACTCAATGGATTTATTTGTATTATAAGTTAATTTGGCAGAATTGAGGTTAATTTGGGGCTAAAATATTTTATTTTGGAGCAGAGATCTTCATGGAGACACACATCACTATGGGAGCATCAATCTTAACCTCTAATCAAGCATAAATCATGAAGTTTTAATATGAATTAGGCACAAATTAGATGGTGGGGCGTGAATGCAACAATTCAATTGAAGAAGGAATTCTATTTTTAGGACTTCTATTTTTGGATGCTTCACAAGCAAGAAAGATTGTTAAATTTCAACTGTAGTTCAAGGCAAATTTTGGCAAAGATATGGGCATATTTTGAGAAAGTGTTCAGCATAAAAATTATAGCCCTTAAAATTATCTAATCGGAGTTAATATAAGGAAGTTATGGCCAAAATACTATAGCTGTTTCCAGAGAATTTTTTGAACATAATGTGCGGTAATAGGTTTGACTTTATGGAAGTTTTTGGCATATTCAGAGGATGATTCAGAGAAAGTTACCAACATAAAAGTTTTATATATTGAAATTATCTTTAAAATGAATCAAGAATAACATGATTGGGATATTATATGAGAAAGATATGACAAAAATACAAAAATTTCTCCTGGTGGATAGACTCTATGTGCGGAAATAAGATATTTTCGGCAATTGTGTATTGTATGCTCAAGATAACTATGGAAATCCATGAGGAGGTGCAAGAGAATCCTAAATTGGGTTATTTAAAAGGTGTTTTAATAGAGAAATAGGGGACTTGGAGAGGAGAAAGGAGGCAGCAACTCAAAGATATCAAAGCAAACTTTTGGCGAAGATCTTCCTCACTCTTTTTTTTTCTATTCTTTAAGTTTTCATCATGGACCTACATGGCTAAACTTTTATTCTTGGTTTAAGGAGACAAAAGCCTGAAAATCAATATACTGTGAGATGTAATTTGATTTAATTATTCAATTTATGCTTTGAGTATTGAATGTTCTTCTTTGTTCATGATTATAATTATGATTATTATGCTTAATTGCTAGGGGGTCTACTAGTGTATTATTCACTGCAATCTATTGCTAGATTAGATATCAAATCCATAATTATTTGATCCCTCGAATCTATGAAGCAACTAAGGTTTAATAATTTGCTTCTGTTGCGGTTATTAAATCTTAGGAAGAATATTTGACTAAATTAAATGCAATCACATGTGCTTGTGTTGTTTAGCTTCACCAATCTCTACAAATCTTAATGCTGCTATTAGATTAAACCTTTAGCATTGTTCTTGGGTTGTTTAGTGGTTAGGGTTAATTAGAATGTTGGTTTCTAATTAACTATGTTGAAGGATAGATAGGAAAATAATTCCAATGGTGAATATTTAAAGTATGGATTGATTTATAATTGCATCAATGATTAGTAATGATATTTTGATGGTAGATGTTGACTTCAACCAAGGTTTTCTTCTCTGATAGATTTCTTTTATAACACTTTCTTCATTACATTCAAAACCCCCTTTCTTGTTCACTTTGCATAAAATTAAGCTAGATACTCTTCATGGGAGCAACACTTATTCACACTACTACAGGTAATTTAATTGGAGTAAGGTTCTAAATTTGGTTGCCTACAACAGCACACTAGTTATCCAAATTGATATATCTATTTGATGAATGGAATATATGCTTTACTTGTTTATATACTTTGCATATCTTTGAAAAAGACTACCTTGAATGTGAACTTATGTGAATTCATTATTTGAGCAAAATCATTCTAAAAATCTAAGATTTAATATATGAAACTAATTAATCATTGATGAAAATGCAGTCCTAAGGCATAGTCAAGCCTATTTGAGGAATTTTGTAGTTCAAGGTCTCAAATAAAAATTCCTTTCCTAGTCATTTCTCTTTAACACTGTGCCAAATATGATAATGTTGATATGATATAGTAATTAGGGAGGAAAGAATTAAAGATTAAAATTGAAGGAAACATTAAGAATAACTACTTAAAGATGGGAGCCACCTATACCATAGGTGCTTGTATGCCAGGCATCTTCCCAAGAGTCGGCTCTTGATTCAAAATGTTAAAACCCTAGATGATGTTTTGCTCCATATTCTCATTTTGTCTTCTTTCCCAATCTCCTGGGACCGAAAAAAAGCAATGCCTGTGATTGTCCATCCTCCATTAAACCCATTTCCTTAAGTCTCTAATCTCTCCATCAAATCTCTACTCCTCAATGGGGCCGAAGATAGTAGTTTCCAAACCTCAGAGAGGAGTCAAGCAACCTAAAACTCAAAGAGGGGCATCTAATCCCCAACCTACAACTTACTATCACAACCGAAGAAGCTTAAGACTAGAAGTGACTTTTCGAGTCTACAAAGCTTTGCCAGAAGCTTCGCTTCCTCTTTTTTTTAGTCTCTATAGCTAAGCTAAACAGAAAATCAATTTGCTAAACAGATGCGAGAGTTCCCGGATGACCGATCGATACAGTACGAGAGATTCCCTGGGAAGTATTTCAAAAAAGGAATGAGCGCTCCTAGGCATTGGCCGACTTTCTTGCAGCACACCATACGACAATAGTTAGCCCTCCATCTACTTCTCCTATCGATCTTTTGATTGATTTTAGGGGAAAATAATGTGTGGAGCTTGCAGAAAGGTATGTCCCTCGATTATTCGAGATCCCTATGGATCTCGATTTTTGATGGATTCCCCAATGGTCGTCATCCTCGGTGAAAGTCAAGAGTAATCTTGACTTGTACTTGTATATAAGGTAAGGAATCCTTGGAGATCACATTGGTGGGGATATAGGCCGATACATCTCCAGCTTGTGTTTCAATGACGGGTAACGCGGTTGAGCTACCTGCACCTGTCTGGTCCGATCGTTTAGCTACTCTTTCTAAGAGACGAGAATGTAAATAGAAAATCCGGAGGGGAGGCCTGAAGGCTTTTTAGCCCATTCTAGAGCGTGGCCTTTCGGGCCATTTTTAAGGTCGGTTTATCCAAAGGAGAAATCCTTTCTGAGAGGGGCCTATCGTCCTATTGAAGGTTTCTCCGACCAGGAGAAACCGCTCCTTGAAGGGCCTGATAGAGGGTCAAACCCTCAATAACATGATAAGAGCATCCCTTTCACAATAACCTATGGATCTCTCCACTCGGTCACCCCCCCCCCCCCCTACCACTTCAGCACCTTGTGATCTTTGAGATGATCATTCTTCCCGGGCTCATGTACTTCTCTGATCAAGTGAGACACAAGTGATGCCATGCATGTAGTTTGCCACTTGGAGTTATTGTTGCACAATCCATGTGCTTAGTCAGCTAAGCAAAGCCAGATCCCTGGCCTGGCACGTAAGCTTCAGGCGTGTGATCTTCTTCATGAACTTTCCTTCCAACCTACAACTTCTAGAAGCACCAGAAGGCCTCCAGCCATAGATAGTGAAGGTAATCCTTCTTCCTATCCAAATGTCAATGAAGAAGAAAATGTTGGAAGAAATGAAGAAGGGATAAATGCATTTGATTTGAAATCAATACCCACAAAGGTTGATGGAAGAAAAGTCCCCATTGCAAAATTTCAACCCAAAGATCTTCCACCTTATTATTTTGGTAGTGAAGACAAAAAGTTTAAGTTTTACACTTCAATATTGGGAAGGCTAGTTCATGTGTAGAGAAAAATAAATTTGGAATTCCTTGATCAATGCAACTCAGATATTCATGCCATGCTCAAATATCAAGGATGGACTGAGTTATTAGAATATGATGAACCCATATACAGAGAGTTAGTACTCATATTCTATTTCAACTGGAGTCCAAGTTCTTATACATCTATGTAAAGGGAGTAGAAATAGACTTTGGTACTCATATGCTATCTCCCAAAGAGCATTTAGGTAAAATTTTAGGAGTCTCTATAGAAGAAGAAGAAGAAGAAGAAGAAGAAGAAGAAGAAGAAGAAGAAGAGATGAAGAAAAAAGAAATATTCAACAACTTATCCACTGAAACAGTATACACCTCAGCTCATACCTTTATGAGGACATGGATATGAACATTGAAGTTTCAATGCTCAAGAAAGTTTTAGAAAACATATCCATGCCCAAATTAGGTGGAATAGAATAGGTAGTTGCAAATGAGGCAAGAGTTCTATGAAAAATTTATACCTACCAGAAGGTTACCTTGTCACATCTTATGTTTAAAGCCTTTGAGAATATGCCATAAAGGATAGATCATGTTACTCCATATGGAGTGTGGTTAACAAAAGTTTTTGAGCATTTTCAAGTTCTTGTAAGTGGGAGAATCTTATCTGGAAATGTCTCCACGAAAGAAAGATTGGGTAGGAGCCAATGTTAAAGAGGATGGGAATTTTGACTTCTAATTATTTGGCTAAAATGATGGAGGAAAATCAATGAAAAATGGAGGAAGATGAGAATGAGGAAGATAAAAATGAGGAAGAAGAAAATGAGGAGGAGATGGAGGAAGTAGAAAAAAGAAATGAAACATTCAACCCCACTGCAAAAAGAGATGTATCGCCTCTTAGTGCCTCATCAACACCATCTACTCACATATCATTGGCCTACACACTTCTGTCGATGGAAGTAAAAGAAGTAAGACTGGAAATGAGAAGAGAAGTAGAAGAAATCAAGGGCATGCAGGAAAGAATAGAGAACAAATTAGATGCACTCATCTTACACCTTGGGATAGCTCCACCTACCTCTACACATGAGCCTACACCATCTACTATTCCAGTCCCCACTAATTAGAATCTAGAACCAACCTTTCCAATACAGGAGCTTATTTCTAATTGAAATGCTATTCATGGGGAGTTTACTTCACCTAAGCCTCCTATGGATCCTCATGTCTAGACTTTAGATTTCTTTTGGGGGTTGCTTATTTTGGGGAGAAAACAAAATGTTAATGAAGACATTGTATGTTCTCAAATTTCTTTAAATGATGAAATTTTGTGATCACTTGTATGATTGTTTTTGATTAATAAATGATTAACAACTTTTTACATGGTAAAATTTAAATATTCTTTAACAATTGTTTTACAGTTCCTTCATAATAATCAATATTTATCTGTCATGATTTTGATGAATGCAATTATTAATGCTTGACACTTTCTTTTGGAGCTTTGCATTTATTGATTGATAAGTTTTCAATGAGATTTATTTGAATGATGTACACAATATAAATGAGTATATTCTATTTCATGATCATCATTATACTTGGGATAAATCCAAACAATGGTAGACATGTTCCTTCATGTTCATATCCTCTTAAGAACCCAACAAGATAGGGAGAGTTTTATCTTTTGGTTATATTTACAAAACACCTTTTACTATTTCTTGACCACATTTAAATGCTAACAAAAAGGGGGAGAAGAATTGAGATAGACTTGACTTGTTTTAATTGGTAAGATTTGTTTTAGTCTATCATAATAATAATTTGTCAAACTCCAAAGGATAATAAATTTAAATTAGATAAGGGGAGTTTGCAAATACAAAAAGATCATTAGCACATTCCTTAAATGTCTCAAGTTTTATCATCATTAAAAAGGGGGAGAATATTAGGTTTATTGTATATGATTTTGATAACAACAAAATTTATTTTTGACTTTATCTACACTAATGATAATTCTAGTCTGGAAAGCCTAAAATGAAGAAAAATATGCTTGGCATGATAATCACTATTGCAATATTTTATATGTAAGCATATTACATAATTTTTTTTAAAATAATAAAGGATTCATTATGACTCATAGTGCATTAAAATTGTTAACCATGTGTTGAATCATAAATATGTTAAGTGCGTCATGGAATCATCAATTGAAAATATAAAATATGTGATTAAAGCATTTATCCATGCCCTACAACTTGTTAAAATCATGTGTGGATAAACATATTTTGATAAGTGTGCTTCATGGAAATCATTATGATCCATAGTACATTAATCTTGTTTATCTTATGTTGGATCATAGATGTACTTTTGCTTAAACACAAGCATGTCTTTCATGGAGTTATCATCTTGGGCCTTTACTTGATATGATATGTGAGCTTGAGAAAATCATAATGGATAAACACATCCTTACAAATATGCTTTATGTGAATAAAAGTTTTTATCCATGTCTTACAACTTGAGAAAAGCTTAATGAATAAACACATTCGAATAAGTATACTTCATAGACAAACTTGATTAAATTTATTTTTTTTGAAAGCTTAATCCATATTTTTATCCATGTTTAAAAGTTTATGAAAACTATATGGATAAAAGTGTTTTGATTTATAATGAATAAATTCGAAGTTTCACAAGTGGCAAAGTTGAAATGTTGAGTGCAGGACCGCAGCCACTTGCTGTAGGTGCCTGCGGATACTGCTTGTCATCTATAGACAAAGTACTTTGTCTGAAGATACCATCTGCCAGATCATAGCCACCTTCCAATATCACTTGTGAGACAGTCACTTGGCACAACTGCCTATCATATCGCCTGCGAGTAGACAGCAAGATGGATGTGGGAGTTTTTGTAGACATCTAACCATAGTTGCTTGAAGCAGCCGCTTGCCATAGTGCCTAGCCAATAGTCACTTAACATAGCTGCCTGCCACTAGTGCTTGCTGACTTCTAATGTTCAAAAATCCAAATGTTGCAAGCCTCAAAGTTGCTTCCCACTACTTCCAACGATCTTATTTTTGAAGTTCTATTTAAAGGGAAGCTAAGGGACAATTCAAGGTTGAAGAAGCAAGGGGATTGAGCTTAAAACCTTCCATAAATCCTTGCATCCCTAGGCCAAGAGCTTTAAACTTCAAATATTATTCAAGAGCTTCATTTTTCTATATTAATTCAAGGCTTACTTCTTCCATGTATCCAATGGAGATCTCGTGTGCTACAAAGACTTACTCAAATACCAAGTCTTCCCAAAGATCATCAAGGAGCTTGAGGGTTCTAAGTTTCAAAGGCAAATCAACCAATTGAAAACCCATTCAAGTCCCCCAAATGTTTTCGCTCTAAGTGCTGCCAAGATTAAAGAGCTTCAAAGGTTACACTAACATTATCTCAAGGGAGTTCAAAATTACTATAATGTGCTTATTGGTTTACTATTTATTTTTATGCTTTAACTTTCTGTACTCATTAGCCTAGACAAAGGCATATCTTTGTACACAAAGTACCTATAAAGGTAGAATTTCTAGTTATCTCTTGAAGCCGTAGTTATGCCTCCTTAAGCTGGAATCCAGAAGAGTGCTAGGAGCACTAGTTATGCCCCTTGGAGCTAGAATCTAGAAGAGTGCTGGGAGCACTATTTTGATACCTCCTAGAGCTGGAATCTACAAGAGTGCTGGGAGTACTATTTTGATCCCTCCTGTAGCTGGAATCTAGAAGAGTGCTGGGAGCACTATTTGTATTTCTACTATTGAATATATTAGAACCTAAGATACAAGTTATGTGTGTTCTTGGAAGAATGGATGTAGGGATGAGGTGCCCAAACCACTATAAAAATCTTATTGTTTGTGTGTTTGATTACTTTACTATTTGTGAGCTTTATTGCTTTATTATTCATCTTATATTGCATAGTACACAAGCATGAAAAGAGGAAAATTGATTTCACTAGGGTTAAGCAAAGATTTTTATACACCCAATTCACTCCTCCCAGCTTGGGTTAAGCCACCTTATGGAAACCAACATGTTTATGTGCATAATAATCATTCATTTCATATATGCTTTTGAATGATTCATTTTAAATGAAAGATTAATTAATCATTTACCTTAATTTATAATTAAAATACTTCAAATAATGTTTTAGACATTTGGCTAGTCTATTGGACATTATATGCATTTCATATCTTTAAGCCTAAAACAAAACTCATACTATTTATTGTTAAAATTTTGAACCGCAAAAAATTTCACTCTATGTGCGAAATTCCTCACCATGTCCAAAAATCCAATCTCCATGCTGAAAATCTATCTCTAAGTTTGAAATGCCTTAAAACCCAGGGGTAAATAGCCAAATCTCTTTGAGACTTCATTTCAGATACTTATCTTTCTCTCTTATTCCCTTTTTCTGAAGTCCCAATCTACTGAGATGATGATTCAACTTCCTACGTCATTTAAACATTTCTATATGGCTCAAATCTCTATCTCTATTCCTCCATATTCCACCATATCTCTGCTCCAAAGAATCCCTAAATTCATTTCTTCTTCATCCCAATCCAAAGCCCTAAAATCCGCATCACTACAACATGGCTGAAATGATTGAGTTGAGCATAGTAGTGGCATCAACATCCATGGAGTTAGGAAGAGGAAGAAGAGAAAGAGAGGAATAACAAGACAAAGCATCTCCATCACATAGAAGAAGGCTAAACAATAATCATCTGCTAGAGGTGATTTTTTAGAATAATGAATCAGCCCACAATAGTTTCGTGAATGTGTGTGAAAAGAAAAAGGTAGTCAAGGAAAGAATTCTTGATTTTGAGAAACTTGGTGAAAATAATTTAAACATGGAAATATGTAGATGGAAAAAAACACAAGGATGGACCAATTTTATGAGTTGCAGCGATATGTGCTACATGAGAATGGTATAAGTACTATTCTGCAACTATGATTCGAAGTTAAAGAAATCATGGATGGGATACAAAGTGATATATTTATCTCCTGAAAGCATAAGAGAGTGTTTAAATGTTCCTATAGTTAAAAGAGAAGAAAAAGATTGGCCTAAATCTAGAAAATAACTATTTTTAGATTTTTTTGGAACAGAAATTAAAGATGAAGAAAAGAGTTTACATCCCAACTACCTAGATATAAATCTAAGAGTGGCCCACATTCTACTCATCATTAACATCTTTCCAAGAGTAGGAGATAAAGATAATATTTCTGAGAAAGATGCCAGAATGTTATGGGAACTAAAGAGTGGAAAGAAAATAGACCTGGGAAAGACAATTTCAGATCATATATATAACATCAAGATAACTAAAAGATCCCCTCTTCCTTATGGACTGTTTTGACAAAATTCCTAAGGAGAGAAGGATTAGATTTGTCAGTTGAAGAAGGAGAAGAAGCTAAGAATTCAGACATAATGAATGAAGTGAGCTTGAGGAAAATAGGTCCAAAAAGGACCAAGCCATCTAAAAGAGCAAGAATTAATAGAGGAATAGTAGAAAGAAGAGAAACAGAAATGCCTACTACAGTTGAGAAAATAAGAGAAGAGATTGTATGGCAAACTCTAGAACCAATTCTCACTGATAGAGTAGAAGAAATGATAGAAGAACTAAGAGAAGAAGAAGAAGAAGTCATTACTTAAATGAGATAAATAGCAGCAAGGGTAGATGAGATAAGAAGAGCAAGTGTAAATATGGGAGAAGACAGTAACTTGAGAAATGAAGCTTCGACAATAGTAACTTGAGAAATGAATCTCTGGCAATAGATATAGTAGTAGAAGAAGTAGAGGTGGCAACATTTCTCTCTCCACTCGACCTTTCACCTCCCAAAACTTTGAGTGTAGCCTGACAAAAGTTGAAGAATCTTTTTCAGCTCTTAATGTTAAGATGAATTCAGTGTGTCAAAAGCTGGATACTCTGAACTCTTTAGTTGAGTGCATCAAAAGTCAATCCAAGCCTGTTCAATCCACTTCTCCATCATCACCTATCCATGATATCATATCCTCTTCACCCCTGAGATCCCCTCAATCTCATCATTCACACCATTCTCACCATTCACTATTACATCATTCCTCACCTTCCTCTCTTGTTCATGAGCCTAGACCTGCCTCACCCATCAAGTCTACTCATCCCTTAGATGCTCCCTCTTCTCCTCATCTCACACCTTATACTTCTCAACTTCCCATTTCTACCATTTTTGCCATTCTTCCATAGAAATCTCTTCAACCATCCAAATCTACTTCATCCTCCTCTGACTCAGTATCCTCTATTTCTGAGTCAATCATTTAAATCGCCAAACTCCTTAAGTCTCTAAAGTCTACTTCCAAGAAAACCTCTCACTCCTCTCCTCCAAAAATTCCCTCTCCTCCATCACAACCACTCCCTACAACTTCTCTTCAAGTTGCTTCACATCTCTCTTCAACTCCACAACCTACCACTCAATCCACTTCAATTACTCTTGGTCAGGCTCCGCAACCATCTCCTCCTTTTAAATAGGCAACTACTCCTCCTCCATCCTCAACTTCTCAATCTTTTATTCCTTTAGTACCAACTTCTTAAACTATCATTCTTGCTCCTCCTCCAACCTCTGAAACACCTCTTCCACCTTCTAAAACCAGAGTCATTCCAAAGTGCTTCACTCCTGAATCCTCAATTCCTCCTCATAGAGATGTTGTCATCACAAAACTCTGTATGTATTCCTAGTCATTAAAAAGTTTCCATCTTCCACCCATGTCAGTAGTTCCATCTATAATTTCTCCAAATGTGTCTTACACCTCCTAGAAAGCTTAAACAGAAAATAAAAATGACTCAGGAAGAAATCAATTCTAGAGTAGTAGTAAATGAATCCATAACTTTTAATATGGAAGCTCAAAATGCACCTTTCACTCATTTAGATGTTCCCTTCCCACATTTTGATGATCCCAAATTCATTGCTCTCCATGAAGAAATATTTTCCTAAAGTTTTTAGACCTAAACCAATTCCTAATGCTGATCGTTATCTAGATAAGTTTATCAAGGAGTTCAAACCACATTCCTCATCTAAACCACCTAGTCCAATAGAGTTTAACCCTTCTGCTAAAATAAAACTTCCATGATAGCCACCACAATACTTCATTGCCATAACAGATGCTCTATATCCAAACTTTCAATATCTTATAGAAGCAATGTACATGGAGCTTATAAATGAAAACTTGTTAGCCATCTTGAAAGGTCTACCTCCTCCTCATCTAGAACTCACCCATCCAGGATATTGAGAAAGACTTAGGGTCATTGTTCCTGTTTTTGAAAATCCCTATGCTAAGTCCTCCATTCCGAAACCTCCTACCTCTCTTTCTCCTTCATTATCCAGTCTTACACTTTTTCTCTCCAATGTTCCTCCTCCTCCTCCCAAATACAATCCCTCTTCTTCCCCTCTAAACCTCCCTCTATCAAATTCAAACAACTTCCAAGTCCAAACCTCCCTTAAAAATAAAAACTCCAATTTCCAAACCAAAACACCCTCCTAGCAAAACCAAAATTCCTTCATACAAACCTCTTCCGCCTCCCCCCATCTACTTAGACTAAGAGAAATATCTTCACAGACTTGCTACAAATAACAAAGATCATTAAGAAAATCAACTACCAGTCTATCCTTAATTTCTAAATCCTAACTACATGGCTCATTTTAAAATTGTTCCTCCCCTCATTTCTCTAACAACAATACCTATCAAGTCAACAACTGCTCAATCCATACTATCAACCATGGTCACAATTGAAATAGGTTCTCTAGTATCTTACAAAAGACCAAAGATGACTGTATCTAAGAAGCAATAGCCCAAATCCAACAAATAAACCACTGCACAATGTTTTGTATATGTAACAGAAATATTCTCTATAATTTTGATGTGTACTCATTGATGTTTGTACTTAGACTTTATACATCACTTTCTCTCATTGTAACACCAGTGGTGTTAAATTTTGATAATTATATGTTGATTAATAAAGAAATTTGGTTTGAAAGGAATTAATGCAAGTATAAGTATGATGGAACAAATTGCAAGTGGATGCAATTAAAATTTTGATTTATTTTTTATTATTCAAAGGAGTAAAATATGAAAATTATACCATTATAATATGGAAAAATAATTAAAAAAATGAGGAAAAGAAAATATGCAAAAAAGTGAAAAATAGGGTTTAAAATGATAAAATGATGGGCAATAGGTTAGTGTCGCGACATAGGAACTCAATGTCACAACATAGAGAGGCAATGTCATGACACAGGTTTTCTATTTCAAACACTAGGTAGTTAGCAAAGTCTGTGTCACGACACAGGTTTTCTATGTCGCGATACTGGCTTTGTGACACACTAGAGTCCCGAAAAAATGCAACTTTTCAAACCCAAATCCCGTTCCATTTTCGTTTGTATCCATCCTGTTTCTTTTCCCATGTTCCAAACTTCATGCCCTAACCCCATTTAGCTATGTTTCTTACCCATTTAGCTAGGAAATTATCTTGCCTAGCTAGAAAAGCTTGTGATCTTTCAATTAAACCCATTTTTCACCCATATGAACCATGAAAAAACATAAAAAATGGAAGAAACATCGGATTTTCCCCAAATGGATGGAGCCACATGGAGTTGGGAGCTTGGTCCTTCATTTGGGAAAGATGGATACACTTGTAAGCGACGGTAAGTTCGATTTCTCAACCGAATCTCAAAATTTTAGATTTTAGGATTTTGAGAAAAAGTGGATTTGGGGGCTTAAATTGATGCATGTGCTTATAAATTCATGGGGGAATGATCTAATGAAGTAATTATTGTGATTTGGCATGAGAAACTTTGGGTTTGGCATGATTAGGGTTTTTTGAATAGTAAAAATTTGAAATTTTATGATTTTTGTGGAATTAATCATAGGGTAAATGATTAATATGTTCTAGAACATGTATGGGATGATTTGGACCAATGAAATTGAGTTGTGGGCTATGCCCTAGTTAGGGTTTCAATAGGATTTTTGCAAATAGGCTATGTAAGCCATGAATTAAATAGCCTAAAAGCATAATTGAGTTATTTACTTATTACTGAAATGCTAATCATGTGAGATATTAGATAAATATATTAGACAAGATGGTTTCTTGTGATAATTGTGAAGAAACCCTAAGTAAACTAATGTTTGTCATATGTTTTATGATTATAGCTTGAGATTGGATATAAGATGTATTATAATTGGCATTGGCCCTATAGAAGATGATGTTTATCTATTTTATAAGTACATGTGTATTGAGGAATAGTAAATATTCCTTGAGTATGTAGAGAATGTGGGTATGTGAATGTATGAATGTAACTGGATATGAATTGTTCCATAAATAGTATGTATGCATGATTATAAAAAGGGATAGAGAGTATCCCTTAGATTGAAATTAATAAGGAGCTATAAAGTACCTTATGTTATACTCATCCTTGTGTATGAATGTCTTCTACATGAAAGGGATAGGGAATATCCCAATTTTGTGATAAAAATGTATAAAATAGAGGGGATGAATGATATCCTTGGGTTGTATTGATAGGAATGTGTATGGATAGTATGAGGATTTGAGCCTCATGGTATGTTTATTTTTGCATTATACATCTCAGGATGAGATGAAAGTATATTGTAGTTATGCTTGTGTTAGATATGCCCGAAGGGCGTAGGGTGTTGTATTGGATTGAGGAAGAGTTGAGCCTCCTGGACATATTTATATTATGTCATTTTGATTCATGTTCTAGGTTAGAAAATGTGTATTAATTATGATTTATTATTTTTTTTATTACTTGTACCTAATTACTAAGTTACCCAAACTCATGCCTCCTTTTTAAATTTTTTTTTAGTTGACTAGTCAAACAAAGGATATATGAGAGAGAAACTGAAGATCTTTGGATGGTATGATTGTATATTGGGATTTGAATCCCATTTTGTATTCATGTGTAATTGTAATTCATAATGTAATAGTTTAATTGTAGTTTAAAGAATTCTAATGATGTATAAAATATTAGCATGTCTAGTAGATAATATATAATATGATGATAGTATAAAATGTTTCTCCTAGGGTGTAATGCCATCATGATCTAATACAGGCCCTAGGAGGAGCCTGTGGAGTTAGGGGTGTTATGTTGATGAATGGAGGAATTATGGAGTATTTTAAATTCTTATTTATGAATTTTAATTTTTAAAGTTGTATTATATTGAATGTTTGTACCCTAGGTGGACAGCCCCATTTTTAGGGGAGGCTCTGTCAGATTTTTTATAGAAATTAGGTAAATTAGAAAATGGTATTATAGAAACCCCACCCTGGAAGTGGGGAAGTTTTTGTGTAATTATAGTGGATTTACGGTGTAGAGTGAAGTAATAACCTCAGGAGGGCGGGGCATTACACTCATTAATGAAATGCATCCTTTCTTCAAACATTACATAGATTTCATAGTTCTTTAATACAGTTTGTCTAATGTTTGAATGTTGTCTTTTCATATAGCAGCACACTTTACTATTTTCACTAACCTATATACTCTACCTTTTTTATTATGACAAAAAGGGGGAGAAATATAAAAAGACTAAGAATGAAAAGAGAGAACTAGAGTAAATTTAGATTGTATTCATTCAGAGGGGGATTAGAATATCTTGTTAGATATGCACTTAGTCAGGGGGAGCTATGTTATTTAATGATGTATCTTTATTTAGTTTCCATGTATATGTTACGTAATGATGTATCTTTGTTTAGTTCCCATGTATGTTCATGTTTTATCTTTCAAAGGTAATTCACTCAAATGTTTTATCATCATCAAAATGGGGAACCTAATTGATCCAAACCTCCTTTACCTGGCCTAATTTAGATGATGAACATATTCAACTAGTTAAGTTTCTATGATGAGATAAAGCACATGAGTGAATGATTAATGTACTGACAGTTATGTTCCCTAGTATTGTAGTGATAGGTATAAACCATTTTTAGGGAATTAACTTTAGTTAAGTGGATAACACAAAACATAGATTATATCAGAGACAAAGATCGACAACATCAAATCGATGAAGGAAGAAAATGTAAATGTTAAAAAAAATGTCACTGAAACTTTGAAAAGAACTTTAGATGAAACTAGACATATCTGAGTTCACAAAGATCAAAGCCAATACATGAAGAAACTCAATAAGTTTGAAGAGTGTCAACTGGAGACATATGATCAAAGTCTAGAACTTCTTCTAGACTATTTCAGACAAGCATTCCAGGCTAAACTTTCAATTAAAGGATACGTCTAGCATGAATCAAGCTCAAAAGATACTTTGATGCACTTTAGGTCACTGTCGAAGTCAATCAAACTGATACTCAAGTTCAGACACAATCTAGCTTCAAAACAAATTTAAAAACAAAGCGCAACTAAATTTCAAACTCAAGAAAAGGTTTAAACATTGCAAAAGCAAGCTCAAACATTGCAGAAGCAAAGGTTTGGACATCGCAGACAAAAAATAAGTTTGGACATTGCGTGACCGATTCAGAAATAGAATCAGACACTAATATACTGTAAAGCCAAGATATCAGAATTCTAAGTCTAGAAATTCAAAGTGCCAAAACTCCAAACTTTGCTATCACAAGCGAACCAAGTTCAAAATTACAACCCCGGACATTGCCAACTCACTTCTGGACATAACCAAAGCTCAATCATGCAACGAAGAGCAATTTGCACTAGTCCAAGTCTGAAATATTAACTTCGGACATGGTTATCCAATTCTGGACATGGAAACTTATTTTTGGACATAGGTGAAAGAAGCTTGTTAAAAAGTGAATGGTTCATCCAAGTTTGAAATATTAACTTCGAACAAGGCTATTCAATTATGGACATGATGGTTCATTTTTGGACATAGTTTAGAGAAGTCTATTGCAAGCTGAATGCTAGTCCAAGTTTGAGATATTAACTTTAGACATGGCTATCCAATTTCAGACATGGCAATTCATTTTCAAACATAACCGAGTGTAGTTTTTCACAAGTTGTTTGACTCATGTAAGTCCAAAGTCTTAATGTCAGACATAGCTACTCATCCTGGACATTGTCAAATAGCCTTCAGTCAGTGAGAAACAAGTAGAATGTTTTAACAAGCATAAAACTCGATGATTCATTCACATTTAATGACTGTCATGTTCTCCAACGGGCAGATTTTCAAATCGAATATAAAAGGAGAAGTAAGAAATCATTCAAGGTTAGTAATTCAATCATATCAAATAAGAAAAGATCACTTACAGAGCATTTACATCAATTCAAGTTTTTCTTCCAAGATTTTAAAACTTCAATGTGTTGATTACAAACCTGCACTCAAAGCTCAAACATCTTCAACTCCTGGAGTTTGATCTCAAACTTTTAATTGCCTATTCATTTAGTAATTTTGCATGTATCTTGTATACAAATTACCCTAACTAGAGGCATTTTTTTATATAAGGTCTTTCACCATTCGTTTGGTGTAGCAAGTAGTGAGACTTGCTATTTGTATTAGTTTGTTGGTGAGCTTGGAAAAATCAATAGTGTATAAGTTTGTTGGTTAGCTTGGAAACCAACAAGTTTGTTGGTAAGAAACCAACATGTTGTAAGAGTTTGTTAGTGAGCTCGGAAAAAATAATAGTAATTAGAGGGAGTTAAGTGTAGCAAGGTTGACTCAGAGAGTGGAGTAGGTAGATGGTTAGGCCAAACTACTATAAAAACATTCTTGTCTATGTGCAGCATGATTTGTTATATTTATTTATAACACCTTATTTCATTTGGCTAGAAATTTTTGAAAGCTCAATTCACCGACCCTCTTGAGCTACCACCTAAACAGGACCAACAAAGATAGGGCTTTTTCATCCTTTGAGGTCTTTCCTAGTGTGTGCAAAATGAAAAAAGTTCTCATATAATTTCCATTAAGAGTGATTATGGGGGAGAGTTTGGAAACCATAAGTTCACACCCTTCTATGAAAATAATGGTATCTTTCAAACTTTCTCTACACCAAGAACACCCCAGCCAAATAAAGTAGTAAAGAGGAAAAATAGAACCTTATAAGAATTGTCGAGGACCATGTTGAGTTAATATAATCTGTCACAATATTTTTAGGCTAAAACTATGAATACCGCTTGTTTCATCATCAATAGAATTCATACTAGGATAATACTCAACAAAACTCCACTTGAGTTATATTATGGTAAGAAGCCTAACATATTATTGTTGCATACTTTTGGCTATAAATGTTATATTCTTAATAATGGAAAGGAAAAAATCAGAAAATTTGATAGCAAATCTAATGAAGGGATATTCCTTGGCTATTCCATTGTAAGCCAAGCATTTAGAATCTACAATTTTAGTAGTAGAGCTATGAAGAGTATGTTCATATTAAGTTTTATGAATCTACTAACTGCTCAAAAAAATTAAAGGATTTTGATGATGAAGTAGACAGACTCACAACAGATGTGGCAAGGATAAACTTGCAAAATAAAGATAAACAAACTCCATAGATAGAAGCAACAAAGGATGGAGTGGACAAATAGCTTGAATCATCCATTGGTGAGGTAAATGAGGGAGGTAATTCTTCTCTTCCTAGAGATTGGAGATTCATGCATGATCATCCTATAAACCAAGTAGTTGGTAATGTGTATGATAGAGTTAGGACTAGATCATCCTATCACAAAATATATGGTAATTTCGCCCTCATTTCTCAAATAGAGCCAACTTGCATAGACCATGTATTAGAAGATGAGAACTAGATCTTGGCTATGCAAGAGGAATTGCATCAATTTAAAAGAAATGATGTGTGAACTTCAGTTCCAAGACCAGGCCATCAATCTGTTATAGGAATCAAGTGGGTTTTCAAGAACAAACTTGATGAATCTGGATTATTTGTGAAACAAGGCAAGATTAGTAGCAAAGGGGTATTATCAAGAAGAAGGGATTGACTTTGATGAGTCATATGCCCCTCTTGTTAAGATAGAATCCATAACAATATTGTTGGCATTTGCATCTTTAATGAATTTTAATATTTACCAAATGAATGTTAAATCTATATTTTTGAATGGTTTCATTAATGAAGAGATTTATATGGAACAACCCCCTAGGTTTGAGGATCCTCATGATCCCAACCATGTCTTCAAACTAAAGAAAGCCTTCTATGGATTAAAGCAAGCTCTTAGAGCATGGTATGAGAGGCTAAGTACATTTTTGATTGAGAAAGGATTCTCAAGAGGTAAAGTCGATACCACACTCTTCATTAAGCATGGCATGAATGATATTCTTATTGTGCAAATTTATGTTGATGTTGTTGTATTTTGGGCTACTAACAAAAATCTTAGTTAAAAGTTTTCTAAGTTTATGCAGGGAGAATTTGAAATGAGTTTGATGGGGGAATTGAACTTCCTTTTGGGATTACAAGTGAAGCAAACAAAAGAAGGAATCTTTATCTAACAAACTAAATGCACAAAGGAACTACTGAAGAAATTCAAACTCGAAGATGGAAAAAGGTATGAAACTCCAATAAGCACTTCCATTAAATTAGACAAGGACGAAAATAGTAAATCTATTTGTCAAAAGCTTTATAGAAGTATGATTAGATCTCTATTGTATCTTAATACTAGTAGGCTAGATATTATGTTTAATATATGTACATGTGCAAGATTCCAGTCAGATCCTAGAGAATCACATCTTATTACTATTAACCTCTTAGACACTCCAAATCTTAGTTTATGGTATCTAAAAAGTTCAAATTTTGAATTAATTGGGTACTCTGATTCTGACTTCACTGGCTATAGAGTATATAGGAAGAGTACCTTAGGGACTTGTTAGTTTCTTGGAAGCATGATCATATTATGATTTTTCAGAAAGCAGACATCTGTTGCACTGTCAACTGCCGAAGCTGAATATGTTGCAGCTAGAAGTTGTTATGCACAAATTCTCTAGATGAAACAATAATTAGGTGACTATGGTTTAAAATTTGTTGATACACCTATTTGATGTGACAATACCATTGCAATAAATGTGACCAAGAATCCCGTTTTACATTCTAGATCTAAGCATATAGAAATTAGGCACCATTTCATTAGGGATCATGTCTAGAATCACAATGTCTGTTGAAAATCCTTACCAATTGAAAAACTATTATCAGACATTCTCACTCCCAGAGGATAGATTTTTGTATGATTAGGAGAGAACTAGGAGTGATAGATCCATTTGCATAATGAAAATATTTTGATCATCACTTTATATTTGCATTTATATGATCTGAATGATTACTTTAATTGTTGAATGTCATATCTATTTATATGATGTGTTAGTTAGAATATTTCATACTTAATCTTTAAGACATCAATCTTGGACTTTGAGAAACTTCACTTCATAATATCCATCTCATGTTCAAAATTATATTTCAAAACACAGTCATTCATGTCTGAAATCACAATTCTGGACTTTACGAAATTCTATTTTCAGACATAGTCCTCCATATCCAAAATTATAATTCCAGACTTTGCCATATCTTTTTTATGTCTAAAATTTCAAGTCTTACTACTTATCTTTTTAAAACACCTAAACCCCCATTTTCAAGAATAAGTCTTATTTTCTTGCAGAATTTATAACATTCCTTGCTGGGATGCTTATCCCTTGACCAACTTGAACAAACATTTATTAGAGATTTCATCGAGAATATGCCAAAGCCTTATAGAAAACCCCTAGAAACTGTCTTCCTATTAGCAGCAATGTCTATTTAATTAATCTTCATCTTTTCTACTAAGCAAGAGTAAAAACAAGAGAGATCTCAGTCTATGCAATAGAGATCAAGAGTAGGGATATAAAAGGTGAGAAGTGTGCAGAAGAGAATTCATTAAAGGGAAGCAAAGTGGATAGAGTAGTGGTTAGGTTGATTTGGATTAGAGATGTTTCTTCTAATGAGTTTGCAAGATTTTGTGATCTTTCTGAAGAAGAATATAAGAAGCTTGAGTGGATATCTATAAGAAATATCATGTTCTTTGGAGATTATGAAGATCATCTTTATGCAAGTATGAAGGCCAAACTTTAAATGTAACCATCATTTGAGGCTGATGCAAAAAAGGGAGAAGTAGTACCCTAGGGAAACCTCTTCTTCCCTATCCCAAACTTTAGGCTCTTACAATGTGACCTTCCAAAAGTTATGGAGGCATGCCTGCACATGATTCCATACTTGACTGAAGGATCATAATTGGGTTCTACCACAATCTCTCTGACCCCACATTTTCTTCCATCCATCCCATCCTTACTACACTCTTTTACTATTAGATTGTAACCTTATTTGTATTGAAATAAAATGAAATGAAAATTTTTTTTGCATTAATTCTAAGTATTTTATTTTTATGCATATTCTGTCTTGGATGTTTTCCCTTGTGCCTTTTTTATAATGAAAAAAGGGGGGGAAACAATCTATTTTGTATAAAGGGAGAGATACTATGATTACATACAAAGAAATAGTCTATTTTTATGCTTGTATGATTAGAACCCAGTGCACTCATTTAGGGGGAGAATGCACTATGTATAGCAGGCATTATATATATTTAATGCTGAATGTAAATCATTTCTATTTATTTCTCATATATTTTTTTATTTTACCTATTTAAAAGGCAATTCACTCAGATGTGTTGTCATCCTCAAAATGGGGGAGATTGTTAAACCAAATCTCTTTACTAGGATTGATTTTTTATGATGAATACATATAGCTAACCAAGTTTTTATGAGGAGCAAAAGCACATGAGTGAATGTTTATGCTAGTGATCAATATTTCCCAAGTGTGCAATAATGAACATTATATTAGGGAAATAACATAACGGGACAACATATACATGACTATATCAAAGATAAGATCCACTAGCTTATAAGGAAGGAAATGTAAATACTCAAATGAGAATGAATGACATTAAAACTTTGAAAAACAATGTGTGAAACAACTTCCTAATATATCTCAAAGCACTACCAAAGTAAGTTAGATAAGTGCCTAAAGTTAGATAGAAACAAGGCTTCAAAATTGAGAAAATAATCTAAGTTCTAAACTCAAGCAAAGAGTCAGACACTAAAGAAGCAAATTCAGACATCACATGACCATCCTGGACATACATTCAGATTCAGACATTGTTGAACAAGAGGCGAAAACACTAGAAAATCAAAGCCAAATTTGTATAGGACATTGCAGAATCCAAACTCGGATACTATTCAAGACTGATGAAAGAGACCAAGTGCATCACAAGTCCAAGTCTAAAAGTCCCAAGTGCTAATTCCCAGACATTGTCATTTTTGAAGGTGCTAAGTCCAAAATCTTAACTTCGAACACAGCTAACTCACTTTCGGACATGATGGTTCATTGTCAGAGAAAGGTGAATGAAGTCTGTTGCAGCTAAACACCAATCTATGTCCTAAATATTAACATCGAACATGGTTATCCAATTTTGGACATGATTGTTTGCTTTATGACATAGGTGAATGAAGTCTGCTACAAGCTAAACGCCAGTCCAAGTCTAAAATATTAAGTTTGGACATGGTGATTCAATTCTAGACATGAAGATTCATTTTTGAACATAGCTTGGAGAAGTCTATTGCAAGCCGATTGACTCGAGTAAGCCTGAAATCTTATTTTTGGGCATAAAGACAAAACTTGGATATGGCCGAATAAACTTCAAACATGACTACTCATGAGAAAGCTTCAATGGTCAGAAAATCTTATTGATTTGCTTGCATTTAATGAACATCATCTTCTCCAATAGGCAGAATTTGAATCCAATTATAAAAGGAGTAAAGAGAGGTAGTTTCAAGTAGTTAGATAATTTGAGAAAAGTAAGTGTAACACTTGGAGTGTTAAATTTTGGACCTTAGCATTAACACAATTAACATGAACTTAAGTGCAAAGTTGTGTTTTACGAGACTAAGTAATTGTATATGTGTTGATTAATGGAGAAATATGATTTTTTTATGGAATGAGTCAAGTATGTATCAAGTATATGAAAATTCTATGAAATTGAGTCAAGTAAAATAATATGTGCATGATTATATGGCTTTCTTACGAGCTAATTGAGGTAAAATTTTGTGTAATTATGTTATATTTCCTATGGAATGAATTGTGAAATCAAGTATGAAGCCACATATTGGATATGATCTAGATTTATATGATGAAAAATTTTGTGTATTTTTATCATGCATAAAATGAGGATTAAATATGTCTTTTATTGGTAGGATTTTGTGGAATGTATTATGGCAAAAATATATGAGAAAATAGATTGAAAAATTGAATAAAAAATCCACTATTTTGGGAGCCAGCAGGCTGGCACCGCCAGCGCCAAAATGGGCACCGGCGGCATTGGACGTCTTTGAAGGGGTAAGTGATGGCAGTAAGGGGGCGTAGCGGCACCGAATCTGGTGCCAGCAACACCAATTGGCAATTATAAATTAGGGCCAACTTTTTAGCCCCAAACTTATTCCGTTCTCTGAGTTTTTCATCCCTTTCTTTCTCCCCATTTTCCCTAGCCCCATTTAACTTGAATTCTAGCCATTTCAGCTGGAAAATCATCTTGCCTAGCTAGAAAAACTTGTGATCTTTCTGTTGAACCAAAATTTTGCCCATTCAATTTGTGAAAAATGAAAGAACATGAAAGAATGAACTAATTTCCTCCAAATGGAAGGTGCAACATGGAGCTAGGAGCTTGGTCATATGTTTGGGGAGGACACTATGCTTGTAAGCGAAGGTAAGCCCAATCTCTTAATCAAATCTTAGATTTTGGATTTTAGGGTTTTGAGAAAAAATGGATTTTTGGGATTGAATTAATGCATGTGCTTAGAATTTCTTGGGGGAATGGTTTAATAGAGCAATTATTGTGATTTGGCATGAGAAATTGTGAATATTGCTAAGTTAGTGTTTCTGTGAATAGTAGAATTTAGGGAATTTCATGAATTTGAGTAATAATCATGGGAGAAATGAGTAATTCATGCTTAATAACATTTTGAAGTTTATTTAAGCATGAGAATTCATGATTTTGGTTGGTTAAAGTTTCATATCAGCTATGAATAATGATGTTTTGGGCAAAAATGTGTTTTGGACCATGTAATTGATAAGTAGATTTGATTAATAATTTGATTATAATGGTTGTAGCATGACTTAGATTTGATAAAATGAGATTATATATAAATTCTGGTTGTGAATTGTCACTTGTAACTAGTAAATGAGGATTTTGTAAAAAAAAATGTAAGTATGGGATAATTGAATTATAAGCATAATAAGCATGTCATTGAAGCAAGTTTGATGTTGAATATATATTGAAATCATGATGTATAATTAGGAATGAAAGACCCAGAGCCCATGTGAGAGAATAACCTATAAGTTATGGATGCTTGTAAGACATTAAAGCAATTGCATAATGAATTGTCAAATAATTATATGAGGATGAGTATGGATCTCCTTGATTATCCATTTTGAATTGATAGAAAGTAAATGATAACTTACATGATGAAATGTTTCTATGAGAGGGTTATTAATACAATGTATGTGCCTAGGGAAATAATTAATAATGAATGAAGGTTTGATAACCTTGTGTAACCAATGATGTGTAAAAGAATAATCTATTGGCTTGATATGAATTAGCTATGTTTATTTGTAAATGATTGGGATTATTGCCCTATATAGGATAATCTGAGAAGGATGAAAAAAATTGGAGCTAGGAGATTGAAGGATGATTCATTCAAGGTAAGTAGGCCCCCATTTTGACTATATGCATTTGAATTTGTTCAATTGGTTATATCCGGGCTTGTACATCATGCTTGGGGATAGTGGATATCACATTTGTTATGAAGACATAAGTTTAGATTCTATGATAGTTTATGGTTGATGTTTATTCAAATTTGGTAAAGGCTTAAGAATTAAGGATAGTGAATATTCTTTGAATGGAAGTTATTAGTGTTTGGTTATGATGAGGTTCATAATGAGAATTGAATGAGTATCTTATGATACTTAGTCTTGTGTATGGATGTCCATTTGTTGGGGATAAAAGAATTCTATATACCAAGTTTATGATGACTAGTATCTTTCAAAAGGTTTCATGTGAATGCCTGATCAAGGGAAATATATAATATTCCTTACTTTGGTTTAGGAATGAATGTATATATTGTACTATGCTGAATAATGTCACATAATTGCAATATTAAGAAATTATGGGATTGTGGGATGGAACAAAACGAGTTATGTATTATATTGGAATGTTGAGCATGATTGTAAATGTTATGATTGTGATAAAAATTGTAATAATCTCATGTTCATAAATGTTGATTATTATTTTCTATTGTTACCTACTTACTGAGTTGCCCAAACTCACACCTTCTTGTTTAAAATTTTAGTTGATAGGTCATATGAAGATTCCCAATCATAAATTGGGATTGTCAAGAAAGGATAGAAGATACAATGATGAATGGTAAAATGTCGAGACCAGAATCCCTTTGTTTAATCGTATAAAAATAAAATGTATAATTTTAATTATTGTACATGATGTACAATTATAGTGTTGTGGCATGTCATATTAGTAATAGATATATTTGTTATTGAGTTGGAGTATGTTATTGCCATCATGGTATGATTCTTATTCTGGGCTGTGGGTAAGGTTAAAGGGTTTAATGATTTTATGGTTATATTATTGTTAATTATTATATTTTATATTGAAAATTTATTTGATCATTGTATATAAGGTTTTGGATCTTGATATTTTAGGGGAGATTTTGTTGAAATTTAAGTATAATTGTTCCCTCAAAAATATAGAATAGTGAAATTATAGGAAGACTTTCCTTAAGAAGAAGGAAAGTGGTAATGTCCTACATAGGCCCAATAAAGCATTATCTATCGGATGGTGAAAACATATAGGGTGGGGATGCTGGGTGTTATAGGTGGTATCAGAGCCTGATAACTTATCTGTATGATAAGTTTAAGTTGAGAGATGAGCCCAGAACCATGATGGTAATAGTTATTAGAAAAGTTTGAAAATGATAGGCCAGTACAATTTGATGAATTTATAGAAAACATAAAAGAGTAGTAGAAGTTAAAGAAAATGTTAGTTGTACATTGAAGGTGTGAGTAACAAAAAAAAAGCACTTAAAAATTTTAGTAGAAATGCTATTTATATGAATGGATATGATATTGTTTATTTGATATTTATATAAAATAAATAGGATGATGTTGTGATAGTATAAAGATGACTTGATTATGTACATAGTTAATGATATGTAATTGTTATGATCAAAGTAGCATAAGGAAGAGTAATGATGCTTATATGCATCTTATTTGAATATTTGACTTATTAATTGATTTACAGGATATGTGAGTATAAAAGTGATCAAATTATGAGGGATGATTATTGGAAGTTGAATTGAGTATTAGTTTATTTAATTAAATTGTGACGGAATCATTGAATTCCTTAGTTTAGATGGTTGTGTGAACTTTGTTAGTTATTTGATTATTTTAATTGAATATGATATGCTATAACAATATAGTTGCTTGTTCAAATATGTATGTAGCCCAAAATTTAAAGGATTTTGTAATGAATAATATGTTTGGAATTTGAAGACTCCTTGATGGATTTTGGTTAGGATGAATAGTATGATTATGTATAACTAGAATAACTTTACTTGTGAACAGGTGATTAAATGAAGCGGTATCTATACTATGATTGTATTAATTGACATTGACTTTATGGTTGACTCAAATAAGGTCAATTAATGATGTAATTGACTGAATTTTGTATTTCTTATGTAATTGATATGAAATACTACTATGAGTCCAAGTTACTTGGATTAATGATTTAATATGGTCTGAATTTGAGTTTAGCCAATTGATTGAGAAGTTGAAACATACCTTAATAGTGATTAAGAATTTGAGGTGTGCTTGGATTAGGGTACATGCTCTAGGGTACAATCCTAGAGGCATTGTAGAGGACATTTTAATTTAGATTAATAAATTGATTATTCCTGTCAATTTTGTTGTGCTAGATATGGAGAGTAAGCTATTCTAGAGAGAGATACTCATTCTTTTGGGGCACCCATTCATGGCTATAGCTAAAAACATTATAGATGTGCAAAACAGAAAATTGAAAATGATTGTTTTGGATGAGACTATGGAATTTTCTATTTACAATTCTTTAGCCTTACCTTCAAATCTTCGTCGTTGTTTTCAGATTGATAATTTGGACTCACTTGTATTATCTACATTTGTGCAGCAAGGAACGGAAGATAAACTGGAGCTGGTTCTTAGCACTGATGAATTTATTAAAGAACCTAAAGAAATCAAGGAGTTTAAAGTAGAGCTAGATGGTGCAGATCAAGTCATAGAAGATGATGTTACCAAGGATGGGTTAATGAATTTTAACCCCAAATTGGCACCATCAATTATCACACCACCAAAACCAGAATTGAAGGCAACCGCCACAAAATTTAAAGTATGTATTTATTGGTGAAAATGATACTCTTCCAATGATTATTACTGCTAACTTATCTGCTAAAGAAGACAAGTTGTTGAATGTTTTGAGAGAGCACAAGAAGGCTATAGGTTGGACATTAGGTGACATTAAAGGAATTAGCCCTACTATTTCCATGCATAAAATTATGCTGGAGGATGATGTAAAACCTTTTAGGGAGGCTTAGAGAAGACTTAACCCATACATGCAAGAAGCTATTAGAGATAAAGTAATCAAATTGCTTGATGTAGGTATGATCTACCCAATCTTTGATAGCAAATAGGTAAGTCGAGTTTATGTGGTACCTAAGAAATTAGGTATTTCTATAATTAAAATTGATAATAATGAGTTGGTATCAATGAGACTAACAATAGGGTGGAAGATGTGTGTAAACTATCATAAACTAAATGCAACCACAATAAAGGATCATTTTTCTCTCCCTTTTATTGATCAGATGCTTGAGTGATTGGCAAGACATGCTTACTACTATTTTGTAGATAGCTTTTTAGGTTACAATAAACTTCATATCACTTCAAAAGACTAGGAAAAGACAACATTCACCTACCCATTTGGAATATTTGCTTATCGTAGAATGTCATTTGGTCTCTGCAATGCCCTTGCAGCCTTTCAAAGGTGCATGATGTCAATTTTCTTTGATATGATTGAAAGGTTTATCAAGGCATTTATAGATGATTTTCCTATCTTTTATGATTCACTTGATGATTGCCTCAATGATGGTCAAATTATAATACCTCACAAGTGCAGAGTGTATAGTAGTATAGTGTGCAAAGCAAGGGTCGATCCCACAGAGAACTGTTCAAACTAATTAAATTAAATTTAGCTACTAAACTATTCTAAATCAAGAGGTGAAGTCAAAACTAAGTAAATATGGGTATGAAATTGGGTGAAATAATAGAAAACAATGGCAATGAATAATATAGAAGAGATTCTCAGGTTGCAAAAGTCTAGGGATCCAATTTCACCACTCGATAATATCTTATGTTGTTGGGATGTTGGATTCAATTCATTATCTTCGGATCATTCCATCTAATATATGACTAATACCATTAGGTGTGCGGGTTTACATTAAGTATTTTTACTCCTTCCAAATACCTATAGTGTGTAGCATAAGTAAGCTGAAAACCCATTAAGACCAAAGAACTTTGATGAACTAAATAGATTGGGTTAGCATAAGGTTTGTACAATAACCATCTATCATTTAATTCAAGAGAGCTCATGGTTTAGCATATGGTGTGTACCTTAACCATGTTATCAGACAATTAATCTAATTCATAAAATTGGTGATCAAGCACTTTAATAAATCAAATGATTGCAATAAACATAATGAATGAAAGAAGATAAAATTGAATTAATCAACCAAAAATCCATGTTTAACAAAGAATATCAATGAAAGCTACATCTTCACCTTAGAAAAAAAAATTACTTCATACTAAAATTAAAACAGAATAATCTTCAAAATATGTA
>JAYJMB010004732.1:0-12686 GCA_036873735.1 Pouteria campechiana | reverse complement strand
ACTCACCATTTTAGCCATTTGTGTGATAGATTCCATTTTGAAAGTTAATTTGTACATTACATCCATGTTTTGCCCTCGTTTAGATGAGCTCATGATTGCATGGAAGGACAAAAATAAAAATGTTATTATTTTGCTTTCCTAGTTCCACATTAGAAAAATAAAAATAAAATAGATAGATTTTTTATATTAAAAACTGTAGATTAAGATAATTAAAAAAATAAATTATAATGAGTAAATAATTTTTGGGTGTGTTTAGATACTTTGAAATGAAAGGTTGCAATGCTATTGTGATGTGAATAAACACCAAATAGATAGACCCTTTTAAAAAAACAAAAATAGTAAAGTTGATGTTATAAAAAAAGGTGCAGACTATAGAAAAGTGAAGTTGTTAAAATAGATAAATGCCACGGACTATGAAAAAGTGAAGCCGTTAAAATAGATAAAGATCACAAATTATGATCGGCTTCACCATAGGATTAGGTTTTTCATCTAATTCCAGATGTTTGGAGGTGAAGTTGGATGTATGCAACGCTTATATTTGAATGAGTGTATGCCAATGAGGAGAATCATTCTGCTAATCTGATGTTGGGATCGTCACTCAGTACCTTGGGTTCTACAGTCTAGTCAGCTTAACCTTCTATATAATCTCTCTCTCTCTCTCTCTCTCTCTCTCTCTCTCTCTCTCTCTCTCTCTCTCTACTTTTCAATGGCATCAGAATCGATAGAATCTCCTTCAAACAACCCAGGCCTCAACGCCAACCCTGATAAAGAGACTAAAAGCTACTACATGCAGCAGACTGTAAGTGCTACCAATCCAATTTCTCTGCTTAACAATCTATGATCTCCTTGTAAACTGTGGAGATTTTCAGTTTATTTACATCTATAAGTTGTTTTCCCATAAATTAGTAGCACCAACAAAACTATTAGACAGCTAAACTTCAGTCAATAGCTATCAAATGGATTTCAAAAAGAAAATACCAACAACTGCAATCCTCACTAATTAGCAGACAGAATTGAGAATATTGTCGTCCAAACTTTAGAGACTAGAAAGAAATCACAGCTTCGGGCTATGGATTTTTCCATATTCTTATGAGGGACAATGTATTAAACATTGGGTTTCATTCCCACATTCTCACATTGGTATTGGACTCTTTTGTTGGTTACCTTGAAAGTTTGAGCTCATATCTCGACTTGTTATGATATTTTAAAATCGATTTAGCTTTTTTAATACAGTATAGATCTCAATGCCCAAGCCCAAACCCCATGTGTTGCTTTTTGCTCCCTTATTTTCTATCCATGCATGCCTAAGCTTCTTAGGTCTAGCGTTGAGTGGAGATGTTAAATGGTGGGTTTCATTCCCACATTCTAGCGGCTCATTTGTTGGCTCACTTATAAGAGAACTTTTTAACGCTTATGAAAATGCTTCCATTTTTCAATACAAATTCAAGACAGTTTTAGAATAGGACTTACTAGAAGGAACAACTGAGCTTTAAGTTGATAGTTGTATTCTGTTCTACAGATGTTTCGAATTAAGGATCCCAAAGCGAGTCTTGATTTCTACTCTCGTGTATTGGGCATGATGTAAGTCACTCCATCATGGTTCTTCTTCAAGCTCTTTTAGGATGCATGGTCTTATATTTTTAGAAAGTTCATAACTTGGATTTATTTTTCCACATTGACATTAGGAGCCAGTCGCTAAGACTACACACACGGATGTCAAATTTTGGTTGAAGATTGCGCAAAACACACATGTCAAACACATCACATTTGTACAATTGTGGTGAAAACATTTGCTTGTGACATGAGCCATCATAAATACCTCCTTTCCTCAGCATCATTCGTAATTATTTGTATTCTGATTGTCATTGTCTCTTCATATATCCTACTTATACCAAATCATTTCAGTAGCAGTCATTATTATGTTGCAAGATAAATCACAAAAGAAAAGAAAAGAAACAATTTCTATGTTTTATTGATTATTGGCTTCTTGGTGATGTTACCCATATCATCAGGTTACTTAAAAGGTTGGACATTGCAGAGTATAAGGTCAGCGTGTACTTAATGGGATATGAGGTAACAGTTTAGTAATTAATTGTCTTATATTTGACTGAGAAAAATGATTGAGATTATTATGTTTGAGGTATTCATTTTGTTCTTGAACCTCATCTCTATATTTTTCATGTAGGATCCAACACTTGCCCCAAATGATCCAATTCAACGAATGGCTTGGGCATTGAGACATAAGGCTACAATTGAGCTTACACAGTAAAGAGCATTCACCTCTCTCCTTCACTGTTTATTTGTTTGTCGATTAATCATCTAGCCACTATAAACATAGTTGGATTACCGCGAAAAAAAAAACAATTTAAGCTTCTTTCTTTCATTTTATTTATTTGTTGTAATAATGATTTTGACTTGGATATAATTTTCAGTTTTTGGGGTACAGAAAGTGATGCAGACTTCAAAGGCTACCACAATGGGAATTCAGAGCCTTTAGGCTATGGTATGCATCTCCTTCTATGGTGATCCTCTCAAACTTTTGTGCAGCTTGAGATGATCTTCAGTGCCTCCATGTTTTTACCCAAGTATTAACTAATCAACTCTGTTAAGAAAAACCATTCTTATAGTCGTATCTTAAGTTACTAAGTAACTTTTTGCTGTCGTTTTGTTTCTCAGGTCATATAGGAATTGCCATCGATGACATGAGCAAGGCAGTTGAGCGATTTGAACGTTTCGGGGTAGAGTTTGTGCAAAGGCCTGATCAAGGTAACCATTCAGTTTTTTCATCTTTTAGAGATACTATGATTAGAGGGGTGGGCTTTGGTGCAATGATAAAAGTTGCATTGTGACCGGTGGTCGCAGTTTTGAGTCACAGGAAGTAGTCTCTGTGTAACGAAGGTAAGGCTGCATACACGGACGCCCTTCCATGAACCCTGCAATGTGCAGGAGCTTTGTGCACTAGGTCACCTTTTTTTAAGAGATGCTATGATTAGATGTGATATTAGTGCCATGTATCTCGGTTGCACTCTTATCTGAAGTTATGTTCAATTTCATTTGCAATGTCTAATGTGCATTTCATTTAATGGTGAAAGCATTGGCACATTTTATTTAAAATCAAACTGTAGGAAGAGCAAGAGGGGTGGGATTCATAAAGGATCCTGATGGTTACTGGGTTGAAATCGTTGACGTCGACAAAGTTGCAGAAGCAATGGATAATCACTCGTGAGTTAAGGGCCGAAAAATTCCAGGTAACCACTACAATGTTAGCTATGATTCACAGCCACTTCACCATAGCACTTTACTAATTTAGAACAGCTCAAGTATTACAGTGCATACTTAGTTTAACTCTTAAAAATGTTATAAATTCAAGCCCACTTCTTAAGATTTTCTAATTCTACTGGGATTTATCTATCGTTTTTGTGCAGTGTAACACTTTCCAGTCATCACCAAGAGCTGAAGAAGATGATTGTCCCAAGTGTCACTCGGAAGATTGTGTGATTTTTCTTCATCTGTGCTAGTAAACTAAGTGATGCACATTGTATAAAACTACTTTCCTTCTTTTGATTCAACAATTGTTGTTTGATGGATGAGTTGTTCTTAATCACTGTTTTTGATAATTCATATAAGCAATTTATCCAAGTACAAAATTACGGGCCCAATTAATTTTAAATTTGAGCTATCATTTAGGTAGTCAAAAAAAAAACAATAAAAGAAACAGAAGAAGGCCAAAAAAGGACATTATTAGAAGTCATTGGAAAGCAGTATTATTAGAACTAGACCAATGAACAGGTTAGGTGTCGGATTCGGTTCAACCGAATGAACCTTTTTTCTGAATATATATATATATATAACTTAATTTTGAAAAATCTAAATTATAAATAGTAATATAAATATACAGATCTTTTTTTACAATACTATATTACTTCGATTCATCATTTATTCTATTAATAATATTAAAATATTTTTTTTTTTACTATTGAACCAAACTGGGTTAGATCGAAAAGGGCATGGTGGAAGATTGGCTGGTTCAGTCTGGCTCTAATAACACTGTTGGGTGGCTCTAATAAGACTGTTGGAAAGTTTATTAAAATGTCTGGGGCTTATTGAAGACGTAATCCAAAACAAAATCTTAGCATCAATGATGGCACATCAATAGTGGATTTAATGGATCGTTTGAGCAGATGTAAGGTCCCAAATTCTCAACATGCTCCCGTGTCAGTTGGGAAATCTAATTCATTCAATTGATATTAAAAAAGTATCAGTTAGACAAAATAACAATTACAATAAAAGCAACATAAATAAGATTAGCTATTACATGATGTGAGCTACTTTTTTTTTTTGCAATCATATCTTGCTTAAATAAATACCCAACTAAATCTATCTACACCCCAAATCTGCATAATGGTGTTAATAAGTTCCATATGTTATGCATTGTGTTTGGCAACATTTCAATGCAAATAATAAATGTCCCCACATTTACTTATCCCACCTAGCCCTGTCACTATCTATAGTTTTCATCACCACGCCCAATCTTTTGTATCTTTATTTATTTTATGGCTAGTCTTGCTAACATTTTTTATATTTTTCTTTATATTTCCCACTATCTTTTTTATCAACCTCAAAGACAAGTTTATAATCAATCAACCAAGTCGAAAAAGCTCTTTTCATGCTTGTCTGCTGTTACCAAATAAAAATTTCAAATTCATTGTATCAGCGTGGTTTTCTAAGTTTTTGGCCCTCTTAGCATAGTCATAGTTTTTACAAGTCGGCTGTCTGCTTGCATCTTGTGAGTCTTTGTCAGTGTTGTCTTCTAGCATAGACTTTTAGTCTGTTCGGCTCTTTTGAGAGAATGTTGCAGCTTTTCTCTCTCCACATGCTTGCTTTTTCTTTGCATCAACCTTTTTTTCCCACGTTAAAAAATTGGGCAATTTAGATGTTAGAGTGGACCACCTTCATTTGGATTTTAGACATAGCGGTAAAGGTGCCATACCTCCCTTTTTAGCAACCTCTTTTTCTTAAAATTTAAGACACTATGATTTACCACTAGTATTAATGGTCTCTTTATATGCTATATATATATAAAGTATTCATCTAAAATGGTACGTGATAAATAAAGCAAATATTTACAACTGTCCATATTAAAAAGAATAGTCATCAAAATAGAATGCGGCTTTTGAATCACAACAATAAATTGAGATCATCCGTGTGTATTTGTATACATAATGTAATTACAAAGAAGCATAGAAGCCTCTCTTTTTCCCTTTAATGTCAAATTACGTGCTTCAAAGTAATCTTACTTTTTAATTATTATCTATATTCCTAACATTTTCTTTTTTCTCTTGCATGACATTTATCTATCTCAAATAATTTTATACTTTTATTATATATATAATTATTATTTCTTACTTTTTATTTAAAAGTCTACATATTTTATTTTTATTTAGTTAATAATTAACACAACACTCTTATCATACTAATGTCATTGTCATATATATATATATATATTTATATATTACTCTTTTCCTTTAAATTTCCTAAATTTTACTTCTTTGGAAATAACATCATTAGATGAACCATTTTAAAACCTAAATAAACCTTTTTTAAAGTTAATTGGCCATATATTTTCAATTTTTAAGTGGCAATCTGCCGTGCCATATTTCTTGAGGTACATTGGCTTAACGGAATTTTTATAATGTTTTAATAGGCTGTCACGAACTCCAAACATATTATTATTATTATTAATTAAAAATAGTAGTATAAAATTTTTATAATTTCATAAGTATATTTTAAAGTATTATCCGAAAATGCCCAACAGACGTGGATGGGTCAACGATCAAACGGACCTTTTGATTGCCGCGCTGTCCAGTTGGCAAAAAGTCAGCATCTGCATACCACGCACTCGCGCAAATGTTTCCCGCTTTGCATGCGCCAGCTGTAGAGTTGATCCACGCCGTCGGTTCTTTTCAACGGGTCAGATTACGACATTCTAGGTACACCTGCCGCTTTTCTCCCTTGAGACCTGCACGTCATCTGATCCGTTGAAAATGTCGAATGCATTGTATTTTTTTCTTATAGTATCGATTATTTAAGATAAAATTAATTTTTATAAGCATGTTCTCGTAATTGCATAGTATTTTACCTCGTAAAGAATAACCAGTCTTACAGGATAGATTTCAAAGGATCACATATATTTATGATTCTATTAATAACTATGTCATTGAGTGAACGGCTCCGATCGAATTAAAACTCAAGGCGGGCCCTAAAAGTTGGACGGTTGCGATTCTATGTCCCCATTTCCTCTTCGTTGGATCTCTAACAGAATGCCGAATATCAAAGGCGTTTGCACTTTCACAATCCAGAACCAGATCAACGGTCCGGATGACTCCAATACTCAACAACGCAGCCTCAACTCGCTCCATCCACAAGCACGTGGGGTAGAATAACGTGGGTCTCCGGCAGAAATATCCATCTACAACCGCTGGATGGGAACATCTCTCTCCCCTGCTTTAAGAGCTCCGACGCAACAACAGCCACGAAAGATTCTAGCTTGCGTGGGGACTGGGGAGTTTGCGTTTCATGGCGGAGACTGCAGCAACCATCGCCTTCTTCTTCCATGCAACTCCTTCCGTTGCAAAATTACCATTTTGTCCCTCTCCATCGCGCCTCTTCTCCTCCTCATCGACTTCGCCCGCGGTGCCTTCTTCTTCTTCTTCTTCCTCGTTGTCCTGGCATTCGCGAGCCGTGGTCCGATCTTCGTCCAGGGATTCGGGCGGCGGAGATTTCGTGAGCAATAATCCCTTCTCCTTCTTCCCCTGGGACTCCAACCCCCACGGCGATGGCAGTGGCGGTGCGTTGATTCCTTTTCCTCCGCATGCCTTTTGTTCGTTCTTCTCTTCTTCTTTTTTTTCGTGATTTTGGCCTTCTGTGGGGGTGTTTGCGTTTGTTTCGAAGGGAAAGGCGCGATCTTGTTTCCCCCTATTGCATTCGGGTTGCAAGAATTGGCAGCGGCGGTGCGTTGATTCCTTTTTCTCCGCACGTCTTTTGTTTGTTCTCCTATTTATTATTGTGATTTAGTCCTTCTGTGGGGTGTTTGCATGTGTTTCGAAGGAGAAAGGTGTGATTTTTGTCTCCTCTTGTAGCGTTCGTGCTGCAAGAATCCGTGGGCCGAACTTAAGTCTATGAGGTTTTGCAATTTGGGATTGGAATGCTAGCTCGATAGCTTGTTGAAATGATGAACTTGATTGTTCTGTTTCGAACAGGAAATTCATGGAATTTGCAACTTCGGGAAATTTCTCCCAAAGTTTTATATTTTTGTGATCGCTGATTAGAATGGTGGGAATCCGAAATTTGGAAAATGTACTTTTTTGGGGCGGTGGGATGATGTGGGGCAGTGCATCAGTGAGTGTCAAAAGCCATGATTCGTGGAATTCTCAACTTTTAGAATTCTTCCCTCACGCGAATGTCAAAAGCATGCCGCAATGCATTAGAAAGACTTGTATCCTAATTTTGATGATCTGTGATTAGAATCACATGGAAGTTTCGATTTTTCCAGTTGGAAATTCTTTATGTCTTCTGTAGCATTTGTGTTGCAAGAATCCATGGGTCGAACTTAAGTGTATGAGATTTTGTGATTTGGGATTGGAATGCGAGCTTGATTGCATGCGGCAATGATGAAGTTGATTGTTCTGTGTGGAACTGGAAATTCATGGAGTTGCAACTTTGGGATTTCCTTCCAAAGTTGTTGTTGTTGTTGGTGTTGGTGTTTGTTGGTGTTGGTGGGAGCCCAAATTGTGGAATATCTTATATGTTATATTGATGATCTGCAATTAGAATCATATTGCAGTTTTGATTTTCTAGTTGGAAATTCTTTAGGCATAATATTTCTTTCTCATAGCATCCTTGCTTATTGTGAAGAAATGCAATTTGCTGCCATGAATGCTACTTCACTACAACTAGTTGTTGTTGCAGGAAAAATAATAAGTGCATATTTTGCAGGATCAACAACCACTGCACCCTAAACACTTGTAAGAAAGTTGACGATAGGAACTTGCAAACCAATTTCAACAAGCATTAGAGCATTATCATAAGGCAACAAGAATTTTCCATGTTTTGGCAAAATTGCCTATGGGTAACTTGGCAAGGAAATGAATCCATTGCACCAAATGGAGGAGCATATAAGATCATAACTATCTCTAACAAAGATAATGTTCAAGCTATCAAAATATCCAATTGAGCGAAAATAATTCTTCTAAGGTGTTGTTCTGTTGGATGGAATGGAATGGAAAATATAGGATGATGTCAATCATAAAGTGAATAAAGTTAAAATAGATAAGTGAATAATGATTAAAAATATAGGTAATGATTGAAAATATAGTTAATGATGAAAAAAATAGAGTTGGTATAGGAAGTATATCTTACATCTATGTTGAGAATTAAAATTTTCTGTTCTACACCCCCTAAGATGATCATTCTAAGGGAAAAAAAATTTCTCTTTCACTTCCTTTTTTGTTTCTTTCTCACAAACTTTAGAGCAACAAAGCAAAAACTCCCCATATGCCACTATTAGGCTCACATAGCTTATAAAAAAGCCCAACAAGATAAAGATAAAGTGTCTAAAATATTCTTTGGTAATTAGTCATATATTAGTCATCTTGTATATCTAAACATTTATTGTTATCCATTTGAAATAACTATAAATATGTGACAAAATATAAGGTGATTTTAGCATTAGATTTAACAATCTCAACTTAATAGCAAAACGTTATTCTTACTCTCGTCAAGTAACATCTTTAGTTCATTTTGATGTGGAAGAAAGTTGAACTCAATTCCCACTTATCTAGTTAAATCAACTTTGTGAGCATTTCTGCCATGTTCTGATTAATCACAAGCACAAACCAAACTTCAACAATGATAAAATAGTTTAGCACTTTTTGGTACAATGCCATTGTATTGAGCAACTAGCTGAAATCTAGATTGTGAAATGAATGAATCAAGATTAATGTGACAGATATGCTTATAAAGAGAGTTCAATTTTAAAATTAAATGTAACTTCTTTAGATTTCAAGATAAATAGAATTTGGTTTTTGATAAAAATAAGAAAATAATTTTGCTATCAAGTTAAGGATTGTTGGTGAAATATCAAATCACATTACACTGTATCTCATGTTCATGGTTATTTTTGGTTGGTTGTAACATTTTGTTTAGACATACATACAATGACTTATAAATATAAACACTTTTTTAGGATATTTTAGACATTTTACCTTTAACATGTTGGGTATTTTGTATAAGCTATTGAAGCCTAAAAGTGGTTATGAGTATTTGGGATTTTTGTTTCTTTGGCTTTGAAGTTTGTGCTGTGAAAGAGAAGGAATTCTCTTAAGAAGTGTCATCTTAATGAACTTTTATTATCCCTCGGGTAAAAGAAAGGGGGTTTAGAGATTATTATGCTGGAGAAAGGTAAATTATAATTCTACGAGTGATTTTGTAGTCCCAGTACCACGATTTACATGCTACTTTTTCCTATTTGCACATGTGGGCATATTTTTAGCCTTAAATTGTATATAGAGGGAGTGCAAGTGTAGAAAAGGCCTGTACTCTCTCTACCCACATGCAATTTTGGCATAATAAAAAACTATGTGCAAACAAGCGAAAGTGACGTGTATACTATGGTATTGAAACCACAGTCAGTTTCAATAATTCCATTACATTTTTCCCTTTTCTGATGGATTCGTTTCTTTGTCTAGTTACCAATGGAGTAGACAATTTTACCATACCATAGAAACATGTATTTGCAATAATTGGGTTCACTGATATTCTTGATATGGTAGAGCTGTCATGAAAAATAAAAAGGCCATCCTTCCCTCTTTATCCATCCAATGGATGGAAGTGCAGAAGCCTTTGGGGCATCTTTGGTTCAGTGGAATGGAATGGAAAATTCGAATTCCTAATGTGGCTATGACATGTACTTCTTATATCAACTCTATTTTTTTCTATCATTACCTATATTTTCAACCATTATGGTTCATTTTATGACTGACATCATCCCTATATTTTCCATTTCATTCCATTGCATCCAACTGAACGGCCCCTTGGTGTAGATCGATCAGCGTAATTGGAAAAAAATTGTGGCTTATCTAAAAATATTAAAAGAAATTGATGGCTCATTTATAGTATTAAAGATTTGATGATCTGTTAATAATTGTCTGTAAAAGTTGGGGGTTGATTGGAAAGTTAGAAAGTGTAATGCTGTATGGGTGACTAACAAATACAATATGCTCTATGAGATTCAGCCATCATCTAAGAGAAGAATACTCATTTCATTGCCATTGCAAGATATGTTTTTGCCAAAAAACTCAAAAGAAAATTATAGTGCTGTTGTTTGTTTAAAAGCATGTTGGAGGTAGGCTAAAGTGGATGGGACTAAACCTAGTCATGATTTGGTATCAGGAATGAACTGGGCAGACTGGTTTGCAACATAGTTTTCTGGTGAGCTAACATTGCCTTTTGCGAGTTGTGGTTGTATATTATTCACCTTTTGGAGGGAGTTAACTGACTATGTGTGCTTTGACTAACCTTCCGAGCCCAAGTGTATCTTATTAAATTACCTTCTTCATTCAATTTTTAAAATCTTTTAATGTTCTGATGTGGTCCTTGCTCATTTTACAATGGTTTTTTCATTTTACAATGCATTTTTCATTCTACTTTTTAAGCCTTCTTGCGAATAGTTTGTGTTCATTTGCAGCTATTGAATGGGTACAAGAGGAGAGAGTCACGCTTTTCACCAGTGATGGACTCGTTCAAATAGGAGGCTACATTGTCCCTCGCCAAGTCTCTTCCTTGGATGTATGTTCTTCAAGATTCTAATGTCTGCTAGTAGATGATGCACTTCCAAAGGAACCATTTCATAAAAGAAAGTCTTTACTTTTGTCTGATTATAGAAAATTTTTTATTTAAAAAAAAGAGGCAGAATTCTATGCACAGTTGGACGTTGCTCCAGTGCTATGTTTGCAACTAATGGGTACACAATCACTTCCTACAAGGACTGGAATTCTGTTAGAAACTTTTTTATTTGGAAAAAAAAACAAAGAGGCAGAGAATTCTGTACATTTGGATGCAATTCTTAGCTCTAGGGTTGCAACTAATGGATACACAGTTACTTCTGACAGTCTGAAATTCTGGTTCACCTCGAGATGTTTTCATATTTTCTCGCACTTTGAAGCTATTGCACAGTTTGTCCTGCTGCTGATTGTGTATGGCCTGAATTTTTGAACTTCTAGAAATTGGTTTATAGAAGCCCTCCACTCGAATTTGACCCAAAGTTACAAAATTTTTCCTAAATTTATTTTGAAATAAAGATATAATTTGTTAAATGGATGATGCTGAACTTTTTTATACGATCTGCCTGATGTCTGATTGTGCAATTTATGATGAAATGGATTAGCTTTTTCTGAGGGCAGCAGTGGTCTCTCTTGGAGGTTTTGCTCATGATCATCATTTTTTTTTCATTTAAATTGACCCTTTTCTTTTGGTTGCTAATGCAGAAGAAGCAAGGCAAAGAAAAACCATCGCAAAAATTTCAGCGTTTTCAGGAGCAAGACTACATGGATCCCAATCAGGGTCTTTGCTTGGGTGCTCTTTTTGATATTGCAGCGACAAATGTAAGCAGTTGTGCTTAATTCCTTATCAACGCATTTCTCTCAGCCACAACTATGTTGATTTCTTATGACAAGAGGATGTATCACAGGGGCTTGATATGGGCAGAAGGTTGTGCATCTTTGGCTTTTGCCGCTCTATTGAGATGCTGAGCGATGTTGTGGAAGATGCAGTCTTAGAGCATGGCGGAGAGGTATGCAGTTGGTTTTCAAAATTCTTGACGCTTGCATAGCAGACTTGAATGTGGCAATTTGATGGATATTGAGGAGTATGCTGTAATATCCGTGCTGCTTATCATTTTTTCCCCTTAACTTTCGCAGGTGGTTGCTGCCGAAAAGGCCAGTGATGGAGGTTTGCAAGAGAAGCTAACCATGAGTGTAGCTGTCCCACTGCTCTGGGGTGTGCCCCCTGCTTCTGAGACCCTCCATTTTGCAGTGAGAAATGGCGGGGGAATTGTGGAGAAAGTCTACTGGCAGTGGGATTTTCTGTAAAAATACCAATATTTGTGTATTCTGTGTATAGCACATTGTTGTAATTTCTGTCATCATTGTCACTCATGCCCCCATTCTATTGTGCCTTCATGGCTTTCTGTAACATCTGTAATTGAAACTCTGCATTTGTAATCATCCCTGTATCAGTGCCCATTCTAGTCAATGGAAACTCTCAAATCATATCTTACCAGCATCAGTCAACTGAATGTGCCCCTTATTTCTTGTGACATAGACAAATCATAGGTTTTTAGAGGTAGTCCCAAAAGGATATGGCCAAAAGTCATTAGAAAAGATATGAAAATGTTTAAGCTTACTGAAGATATAAACCAGGATGAACAGATGTGGTATAATAGGATTAGGTGACTCAAATTAGGTTGGAAAACAGCTTATGATGATGATAAGACAAAATCGCAGGTTGTTGTAATCAGCACAAGTCTCTGTCTTCGAAGGAGAAGAAGGGGAGAGAGAGAGAGAGAGAAAGAGAGAGAGAGAGAGAGAGAGAGAGAGAGAAGGTTGGTGATGTAAGGAAAAATTTTGTTT
>JAYJMB010004731.1:0-12687 GCA_036873735.1 Pouteria campechiana | reverse complement strand
AGAACTAGCTTAAAGAAAGACATAGTTAAGCTGAAGACTATATATCAAAACTACTTCCTCATCCCTTTGCTTTTAGGAATTTTAGTCTAACTTAGTTTGCTTTTTTTTTGTTTAGATTTTGTTATTTTACTTACTTGATTTTAGACGATTTTATATTGTAGCCATCAATCATTTGATCAACTCTTGTCCACCAGCAAAGGAGAATGGTTCATTTCAGAGGAGAAAGTTGAATTCATGAGAGACAAACTACCTAAACTTTCTTTATTCTTTTCGCATTTAGCTTAGTTGTTTGTTTTGTTTTCTCTATTTGGACAGATTTTTTTTTAGTTATGGTTTGATATTTCTATTGCAAAAGTAAAAAACCTGATTCTAGATTAAGCATAGAAGTTTCATGAAATTGCAAATTATGTGTCAAGTATGAAAATTGTTAAAAATTTGCATAGAACGCCAAAAACTTTTAGAAGAAGAGGATTAGAATGCAATTCATTCAGGGAAGCCCTTAAACTCAAACTTATTTCATTATTTCACATTGAGGACAATGTTTGATTTAAGTTTGGGGGTATTTGGGGAGTTACATTTAGATTTACAACCAAGATTTCAAATTTGCATTTAGTTTTGAAATTTTTTTTCAAATCTGGTTATAAATTTTCTTTATGAGTGTCTTTTTTGATAAATTAGCTAAAGAAATCCAAGAGCAACTATAGTACAATGTTGAAATTGAATAGGAAGGATTTTGTTTTGATGATCAAGTGACATATGTTGAGTTTTTGATTACCATTGTACATTATTAAGAAAGAAGGATAGTTGCTACCTTATGATTTACTGATTCTTATGATAAGTCCTTCTTTTTCATGACTGATAAAAATTTCAATTAGCACATTATATTATGATCATGCAAAGTGTACGTGGATTAGTGATGATGTTGTGAATTTAGTAACATAGTCAAGCATGCTAGAACTTATTTGATTATCCCTTAAGACGAAATTCTAGATAACATGTTTACTTGGAAGTGTTTTAGGCATTCTTTGATCAATTTGAGCCTTTCAAGATAACTTAGTACATTCACTATCACTAGTGTCCCCATTGAGGTTTACTGAAAGAATGACATATGCAAAGCATGTGAAAGACCACCATGCAATTTTTCTTTCTTTAGCCTCATCATTCAAACCTTTTCAGCCTGAAAAACCATGATTGACCTATTAAGAGACATATTCTAAATACATGATTGCAAAGAGTTACATGAGTTCATAAGAAGATAAGTTTGGGGGATTTAAAGAGAAAGAAATCAATAAGGATTTATCCTTCAATTGGGGGGATCATATTTTAATGAACTTAACAGATAATAAGTTTGGAGATGTAGTAGTAATATAGCCTATAGCTAGGGGGATCACATCCTAATAAAAGTAAAAGAAAATAACTCTAGTTGTGGTAGTAATACATCTCATAAAACAAATAAAATGCCAAATAAAAAGTTACGAGAGTGAATACTCATGTAAAATGCAGATATGATCTCTTATTTGTGTATCCTTATTCCCTTTTCTTGTTAGTTAAACCTAAGGCCCCATTACAAGCTTAACAAAGACCTATTGATCCAAGTAAATAGAGTTTTCTACATTAGCAGAGAGGGATTATGAAAAGAAAGTTTATGGGGTGTTTTGTGAAGATCATGAAAATCATTAGTTTGTTCATGTTGACTGAAAAACATGGATGTGGCATGAAATTGACATTGCACACACACACATTTTTCATTTATAAAATAAGTGATAAAACATGGGTTTCATGAGATTACTTGACAAGTATCTTGAGTGATTTCTGAGATATGTGTACATGTGTAATTTGTTTGGCATGTTACTGATTGTTTGAGAGAGATTTTCTTGACTGATTCATGAGTTCAGATTGTTATTTTGCTCAAGGATGATCAAAAGCTAAGTTTGGGGATATTTGATAAGTTTATAATATATCATATTCTTATATCTAAATTCACATATTTAAAATCTTTTTTTAATAGATTGCAATGGATATTGCACTTAACAGAGTTTGTTTTATTAATCTGTAAAATAAAACTGAAGATTACAAAAGATGTTACTTTAAAGCAATTTCTGGGACTGATGGAGGCATATTTGGAAAATATTTTCAATATAAATATTTTTATTCTTATTTTCATATTTCTAATGCATCAGGAATCATATGATTTTGAATTTATTTGAGAAAGTTATGGCTAAAATAGTACAACTATCTATAGAGCTTCACATTCATTTGCTACTTCATCTGACAGAAGGTGTCACTTTGAAAGCTCATGACTCATAAACGATGGATGATTTAGACAAAGTGATCAACATAAAAGCTGTATCCCCTAAAATTAAATATTTTATGCAAAAATAATGGTATAATTTTGAGTTAGTATGAGAAACGTATGATCAAAAGCATGTTACTCTCTCCAAAAAACTCTGAAATATCAATTTCAAAGGCACAAAAGGTGATACTTTGAGATCATACAACTCGAGATACATATAGAATCAGGAAAAGGTATTATAATAAAAGTTTTAGATCTTTAAATTATCTATGTAACCCAATAAAAATCTCTTAATTTGGAGTTCATGTGAGAAAGTTATGATAATTATACTAAAACTGCTTTGGAAAATCAAAACTCCAAAGCAGACTTAGTGCCTCCAAAGTTAATATTCAGTGACTCCAAAGTTCACTTGTGTGACTCCAAAGCAACATTTTTTAGACTCTAAAATTGGCTTCAATGACTTTGAAGTTAACTTGAGTGCCTCCGAAGCAGACTTGTGCCTTCGAAATTGACTTTTGTGACTCTGAAGCAACATTTTTTGACTCCAAAATTGGCTTCAGTGACTCTAAAGTTTACTTGTGTGCCTCCAAAGTAGGAATTCAAATTTGTAGCTTAATCATCAGTGCCTCCAAAGTATCCTAACAAGAAAAAAATTTTGAAATCAAACCTTGGAATTGAAACTGAACAAATTTAGTTATTTTTTATGTATCGGATGTTGCAAATTTAAGAGTATGAGACATACTGATTGCAATGTATTATTGGAAGGTAATTTTTAGGCTCAAGATTGTGTTGCAATTTTTAGAAACCAGGATACACAATAACTTAGTTATTTTGAGAACTTCTATTTTTATGCATTGCAATGTTTGAGAAGCTATATTTTCGTTAGGAAATACTGAGTTATTATTGGAAGAGGATCTCTATGCGTAGAGGCATTATAATTCATGGAGGAGTTCTACCAAAATACTGCTGCTTGGGTTATTTAAGGAGATATCCAAAATATAGTTGGGATAGTGAGTTGGACGAGGAGAAGAGCTTAGAGTAAGAAGATCATTGGAGAAAGCCGCGAAAGCCACTGCAATCTGAATATTTTATTTTTATTCTATTTTAGCTTTTGTTTTTGAATCAACATTCAACCTTAGAATATGATGATGTTTATCAATTACTTAGTTGATTTTAATTCAAATATGATATTCTAAATTTGTGTTATTTATGGATAAATGGATCCTAACAATGAAGCTAGTGTTGATATTTGATTTTAATAAGTTAAATTATCTTCTTCCTCATTGTTTCTTCTTTTCTAAGCTTAATGTGTGTATGTGCTTAGCTACCATTTGCTTGCAAAAGGGTATCAGATTGGTAATGAGTGGCAAGATAATTTACTTAATGTAATTCATTAATACAAGTGAATTTGCTAGGTGAAGTTGAATTCCTAAATATTTCATCCCTTAATATTTCTTCTTTTACTCTTATAATTCGTCAACTTCATCATTTATTCATATTTAGTTTTTATATCATCTACAAAAATTCATTCAATCAAATATTATTGATTTGATACAAGTTTGGTACTTAGTGTGTAATAACCTACTTCTTCATACAAATGATACTCAACTTACCTCATCTATATTACTTGTGATCATGTATACTTGCACGAAAGCCAACACATATATTTTGTATTTTCAAGCTTAATTCCATGCAATCTATGATTAGTTTTATGGGAATCGCACACATTTTTATTGTGTGTTTAGGTGAGTGGAAGAGTGGAGAAAAGGAGAGAAATCAAGCTAAGTTGAAGCACCAAAGCAGCAAAGGAAGTTATGTGCAAGAGAAATGGAGCAGAGATGAAGAACTGAAGTGGTTGAATGGACAGCATGGTGGTGTAGCCTGGGCCAGCGACTGATCAAACTCCATTGTGTATTTTTCAAAGTGCAAAAGTGCTACATTTTTGGCCCTATTTTTAGCAGTAGTTAAGGATCCTTTTCAGAATTCAGAAGTGGGCTTTTGAGAGGAGTGTTAGGGTTTCTTGGCAGCTACTCTTCAGAGATTTTGTGGAGCAATGAATGAGAAGATTCAAGAAGAGTGAAGGTGATTCAAGAAGGCCATTTGCAGTATAATGTTCATCATGAAAGGAGTTTCTTTTATTTTCTTCGTGAACTAATTCCTTCTTTCTTGGGTGAAGATGTAGCCCTTTTTGATGAACTTTGTTATTTGGATTATTGATTATTTAATACAAGTCTATGTTTTTATTCATGGGTTTTATATCAATTGTTTAATTTGTGTGATTGCTTGATCACTAGTTTCACACATCTTATTGATTGTCTATGCATGGTTAAGGTGCACACCTAAATACAACCATGAGCTTCCTTCAATAAGAAGAGTAGAAGGTTAAGGCACACACCTAACACACAACCACTCAATTCTACTTGGTTCATAGTTCTTAATCGTAATGGGTTTTTCCCTCAATTATGCTACACATCGTAATGGGTTTTTACCATAATTATGCTACACATCATAGGTCATTGGAATGAGTGAAAGTGCTTGATTTAAACCTGCATACTAAATGGTAATAATCATATCATAGAAAGAACGATCCCAAGCAAGCATTGAATCTAATATTCAGATAGCGAGGGGAGTTATAAGTAGTGAAATCTAACCCCTAGATTGTTACCACTTATAATCTATCCTAAATTACCTGATTACCATAGATTTTTGATTATCTTCTTAGTTTATTATTCACATTAGTTCAAACCAACAATCCATATTTTTAAAGTTAGTTTTAGTTAGTAACTCAATTTAATTAATCAGATGACCGTTCTCTGTGGGATTGACCCTTGCTCATGCACATTGTACTGCTATACACTCATGCACTTGCAAGGTATTATAATTTGGACCACCAATCATTAAATCACTATGCAACATCTATCCTTCTTTCTAAATCATGGGTAATGGCAATAAAAAACTAAGCAAATGTTATTGATTATCAAGAGACAATCCTATTCAGTTTCAATATTCTAGCCCAATTGCTCTTGGGTAATAAAGAGTGAACCTCATTGAGAAAATCATAACTAAATTCAAAAAAATTTGTCCAAAATAGCATGTAAACTAAATGCAAATCCCCAAATACCCCCACATTTAAATGAAAAATTGTCCGTAATGTGAAAGAATGAAAGTAAGGTAAGATCAAGGGCTTCCTTGAATGGAGTGATGATCATCATTCGGAATATGTAGATATGAACTTATTTGGCTGTTTGGCTACTTCACATGAACTAAACTTTAAACTTTGAAGTGTATCATGTGACATCTTAAACTTGGAAGACTTCATTCATTTGTGTATTCTCCTTTGAAGTTAGACAAGAGTTGATTAAACTATTGATGGCTACAAGGAAAGATTAGTTGAAATCAAGAGAGCAAAAAAGAACTTACATAAAAAGAAAAACAAAGCAAAACTAAATTGAACCACAAATCCTAAAAGAAAAGAGAGAAGAAGTAGTTCTGATATATAGTCTTTACCTTTACTTTGTTTCTTCCTCATGTTGGTTCTTTCAGGTGTATGGTGAACTTTTGCTTGTTGAATCTTCCTTCAAAATATGGCTTCAGACATTGACTGTTTACTTTAAATGTTCCCTTGGTGTCATGTGCAACTTCAATTGTCACATAGGAAAGTATTCAAGTAACAGTGAAGGGGCATAATCATCAGGACCATAAATTACCAGGAAACAGTCTAAGATGAGAGTTATAGAGTAACATTTTTTGATCAATTTTAAACTCTCTTCTTAGTATGTGTCTATCATGTCATCTCTTTGTATGCTCTTTGTATATCTTGGCACTTTCATAAGCCTCACTGTGAATTTCATCTAGCTCATTTGGTTGTAGCAATCATCCTTCTCCAACAAGCTACTTGTCAAAATTCAAAAATTTGAGTGCCCAATATGCTCTATGTTTTAATTCCATAGGTATATGACAAGCCTTTCCAAACACTAGCCTAAAATGAGACATCCCAATTAGAGTTTTGAATGCAGTCCTATAGGCCCAAAGTGCATCATCAAGTTTCTGTAACCATCTTTCCTATAGGCATTCACTATTTTCTCCAGAATTCTTTTGATTTCCCTATTTGAAACCTCTACTTGGTCACTAGTTTGAGGATGATAGGAAGTTGCAATCTTATGTGTGACTCTATATTTACAAAGAAAATCAAACTATTTATTGCAAAAGTGTGTCCCTCCATCACTAATGATTGCCCTGAGAGTGCCAAATCATTTAAAGATATTTTTCTTTAGGAATTTGACTACTACCCTGGCATCATTTTTTGGTTGTGCTATAGCTTCTACCCACTTAGACACATACTCTACAGCCATCAAAATGTATTTATGCCCATAAGAAGAAGGAAACAGTCCCATGAAATCAATACCACAAAAACTAAATAATTCGCTTACAAGAATGTTGTATAGGGGTTTATCATTTCTTCTAAAGATATTTTCCATTCTTTGATATCTATCACATGAAACTACATAGGTGTGTGCATCTTTAAAAAGTATGGGCCAATAAAAGCTAGATTGTGAAACCTTTGCTATAGTTTTGGTGGAAATTAAATGCCCACCTGCTTCTCCATCATGACAATGCTATAGAATACTTACCATTTCCTCCTTTGGAACACATCTCCTTATCACCTACTCTACACAAACTTTAAACAAGAAAGGTTCTTCCCAAAAATAATGGTCAACATCAAAAAAGAATTTTTTCTTTTGTTGAAATGACATGTCAGGGGGTCGAACATTACTTGCCAAGTAATTTACAAAATCAGCATAATAAGAAATCTATATGGCATTTATCGAAAAAATTTTCTCATCAGAGAACTCTTCTAAAATTAGTTTTTCTTCTTCTATTGTAGTTAGAATTCTTAATAAGTGAAAGTAGTTTTCTCTTGATCTTCTAGTGCAATGGGAATCTAATTGTAACATGAATAACCTTCCAGAAAATAATAGAATTCATGCCCTGCAAGTCTTTCTAATATTCGAGGGTAAAGGAAAGTGATCTTTTCTAGTGGCATCATTCATCTTTTTGTAATCCATACACACAGGCCATCTAGTAACTGTTCTTGTTGGAATTAGTTTATTGTTATCATTTTTCTAAATAGTCATACTACCTTTATTTGGCAAAACTTGTACAGGACTCACCGACAAGCTGTCAAAAATTGGATAGATGATCCTTGCATCCAATAGCTTGATGACCTTCGCTTTCACCACCTCTTGCATTTTTGGGTTCAGACATCTTTGGGATTGGATGGTGGGTTTGTATTAATCCTCCATTAGAATTTTGTGCATGCAAAGTGAAGGGTTGATTCTTTTGATGTTTGCAATCTTCCATCCAATTGCATCCTTGTGTTCTCTTAACATTCTTAGTGGCTTTTATTCCATCAAATCTATCAAAGTATAAGAGATAATTGCTGGTAGAGAAGAAACTCCATCTAAATAAGCATATTTAAGATGAAAAGGAAGACATTTCAAGAATAGGTGGCTCTTCAACCAATGGTTTAAGCTTTTATTTATTTGTCCCCTCCTTGAATCTTGTTGTCTGTTGCTTTGAATAAGGTGAGTTTACTTCCATTAGTTTCTCACACTCTTCTATCTCCTCATTCTCCATTTCTCTATTGCTTGGATGAGTTGGGCATGCTTCAAGTGGATCTTCAAAGACATTCTCCTGAAAAATCTTATTCACCATCTTATCAATAATCTCAACTTTAAAACAAGAATTAACATCAGAAGGCTAGACTTGATCATCATGAACTCTAAGAATTAACTTTCCCTGTTGAACTTCAATAAGAGTTCTTCTTATTGCTAGAAGATGTCGACCAAAGATAAGTGGTACCCCATGGTTTTCCTTCATGTCAAGAACTATGAAATCTGGATGAAAGATAAACTTGTCAACATTTACCAAAACATCTTTCACAATACCTCTTGGATGTTTGATGATGAGATCAGTTAGCTGAAGTGATAAGGTGCTTGCTTTTGCCTCTCCTAATCCTAACTTCCTAAAAATAAAAAAAGGCATTAAGTTGATGCTTACACCCAAATCACAATATGAATTTTCAAAATAAGAATCATCAATAGTTTAAGGGATTGTGAAACTCCCTGGATCTTTTAGCTTTGGTGGCAATTTGTTCTATAGGATGGCTAAGCATTCTTCATTCAATTTGATAGTTTAGTAATCCTCTAACTTCCTCTTATTTGTCAAAATCTCCTTGAAGAATTTTGCATAGATGGGTATCTATGCTAATGCATCTGCTAAAGGAATGTTATTATGTAATTTTTTTAATACATTATGGAATTTTGAAAATTGCTTGTCCATTTTGTGCTGTTGGAGTCTTTGAGGAAAAGGAATTGGAGGCATGTATAGCTTATGATTGTCTAGAAAACGTTTGCTCTTATATACCTCTATTGGTTGCTCAATCACTTCCTCTTGTCTTTCTTTGGGAGCTAGTTGTTCCACATTTTATTCTCCCACTTGCTTTCCACTTCTTAAGGTTGCAACTTTTACCTTTACAATTGATTTTTTCTCTATGTTGCTAGGTAAAGAGTATTGTTGTCTACCTAACAACATGTTTGCCAGCTATCCTACCTACATCTCCAGATTTCTAATTGATGCCTCTTGATTTTGAAATTTCATCTCAGTGCTGTTCATAAAGTCTTGAGTGCTACTTGCCAGTTTGGTGACAATCTCTTTAAGATTGGAGTTTTTTTCTTCTAGTTGCTTGAATCTTGGTGGTGGTCTTACTGCATTTTGATTACTCCATGAGAAGTTAGGATGATTGTGCCACCGCAAATTGTAAGTGTTGGAGTATGGATGATTCTACTACTTGTGAAAATTTTCAACAAAGTTAACATTCTCACTAGGTTGTGCAAAAGTGTTACCTACTTGACATTCCATGCTACGGTGTCCTCTACCATAGAATTCACATGTCACTCTTTGAATTTTCATAACTAAAGTATTCATGTTATCAATCTTTCAGTTCAATGCTTCAAACTATGCATTGAGTGCAGTGAGAGTGTCCAATTCATGCACTCTGACTGGTCTCCTCATTGATAGCCTCTCAGTAGGCCATTGATAACTATTAAATGCCATTTCCTCCAATAGTTTGTAAGCTTCTTCAGGCATTTTATTATTCAATGATCCCCCTGCAGATGCATCCATATGGGTAGTCCATGATGTGGGCATCTCCTTAGCAACTCCTTGAACCTTTCCCATGCCTCATAAAATGATTCATTATCCATCTATATAAAACTTTTAGTATCATTACACATCTTGGCCATAGATCTTGCAGGAAGAGAAGAAACCCAACTTTTAGCCTTGTCTCTAAGAGAAAAAGGAAATAATCTCAACTTAGTTACATTGTCAGAGACACTATTATATTTAATAATGTCACAGATCTCAAGAAACGTATCATTGTGGCTATTTGGATCATCATTTGGCAACTCACTAAATTGCACTAACTGCTGTAGCATCTAAATGAGTAATGGCTTAATCTCAAAATTGTTAGCTTGAATTGCAGGTCTCCTTATATTTGATATTTATCCTTGAACAATTGGAGTAGCATAATCTTTCAAGAAATTGCATGGATTTTCAGCTTCACCAATGTCCTCCATCTTTTCAGTTTGAGTCCTTTGTTTTCTTAGTCTTCTTCTATATGTATGATCGATTTCTAGGTCAAATTCAACTTGATTGCCTTATTGACTTTGTACCATACACCAACTCTTTGCAACATAGAAAATAACAAAACTAGATTAAATTTAGAGTTCAAAACAAACTACTCCTAAGAATTAAACTAAACATAAAAAATAAAAACTATACACAAAAGAAAAACCAAAGTGGTACCAATCTCAATTAGTATTGATATTAGTGTGAAATTTAACTAACTCCCCCAACAATGGTGCCAAAAATATTTTGGGTCTCATGCAAATATACATGGTTACAAGTAATATACATGTAATGAGTTGAGTATCGTTCCCACAAGGAGTTATTTGATTACCATACTAATTACCAAACTGATGCACTAAAGTATCTACCACCCTTTCTCAAGTATTATGATAGGTGTGTCTATTAAAGTGATTTGCTATGTCTCCATGCAAATACAAATTAATAAACCCATTTAGCTTAAGCATCCAAGTGTAATATATGCATTCACAAGGTCATATTCACACAGATTGGGCATTTACAATGGTTATCTCTAGTCTTCATTGCATCATATGTTCTTCAATTCAAGAGTCCATTCCTAATTTACCTCTCTTGAGTATGAATTAAGAATCTTAATTCATGCACATGGTAGCTAAGCACATACATGCATTAAGCTTAGAAAAGAAGAAGCAATGAGGAAGAAGATAATTTAACTCAAAAATCAAACATAAACACAAGCTTCATTGCTAGGATCCATTTAAGCCTGGATAACAGAAATTTAGAACATCATATTTGAATTAAAATTAATTAAATAATTGATAAACATCATCATAATACAAAGTTGAATGTTGATTAAAAAATAATAGATGAACTAGAAAGAAAACAAAATATTCAAGTTACAACGGCTTTTGTGGCTTTCTCCAATGATATTCTTCCTTTAAGCTCTTCTCCTTGTCCAACTCTCTGTGTATGGTCTAATCTTGTCCATCCTTCGCTTTTAACTGCTAGGTGTCCTTAAATAACCCAAGGAATTGCATCTTAATAGAATTCCTCCATGAATTGCGATTCTTTTATGCACCAAAATCCTTTTCCAGAAATAACTTTTTATTTTTGACCCAAAAAGATTATTTTCATACGTAAGAAAAGTTCCAAGAATAGATAGAATTGTTATGCCACTAATTTCCAAATATACCTTCTGCAAATTGCAAAAACTTCTAAAAATTTTAGCAACTTATGTAAAGGAAATTGCTTCTAAAAATATCTTAGATAATTGCAAGTGCTAATCATTGTGGAACCCCATTGCTAAATTAAATATATTGTTGATCATAGTTTGGACAGCAACATCTAACATATGGAAGAATAACTAAATTTATGCACTTTCAATTCCAAGATTTGATTTCAAACTTTATTTCTTGTTAGGCTACTCTGGAGGCATGAAGATCGAGCTAAAAATTTGAATTCCTGCTTCGAGTCAATAAATCTTGCTTATAAGTCACTGAATATTAACTTTAGAGGCAATAAAGTGAACTTCGGAGTCACTGAAGCCAATCTCGGAGGCACAAATCTGATTTGGAGACATGCAAGTGAACTTCAGATTTACTGAAGCCAATTTTAGAGTCAAAAAAATGTTGCTTCAGAGTCACAAAATGTTGCTTCAGAGTTTTGATGTTCTAGAGACGTTTTAGTAGAATTATCATAACTTTCTTATATGAACTCCTAATTGAGAAATTTTTATTGGATTGGATAGATAATTTCAAGATATGCAACTTTCATGTTACTTACTTTTCATAATTCTACTTTTATCTTGAGCTTTGGAAGCTTAGAGTATCATCTTTTGTGTTGCCTCCGAAATTGATATTTCAGAGTTTTCTGGAGAGAGCCCTACTATTTTGATCATAAATTTCTTGTATAAACTTGGAATTGCTCCATTATTTTTTCATTGGATACATAATTTCAGGGGATACAACTTTTATGTTGAATACTTTGTCTAGATCACCCATCTTCTATGAGTTGTGATCCTTCAAAGTAACTCCTTCTGTCAGATGAAGTAGAAAATGAATGTGAAGCTCTATAGGCAGTTAAACTATTTTAACTATAACTTTCTCATATAAATTCAGAATCATATGATTCTTAATGAATTAGAAAGCTAAGAGCAAAGGCTAAAACTTTCATGTTGAACACATTTTCCAAATATGCCTCCATCAGTCCTAGAAATTGCTTTAAAGTAACATCTTTTGTAATGTTCAGTTTCATTTTATAGATCAATAAAACAAACTCTGTTAAATGTAATATTCACTAAAAAAATTTAAAAGAATATCTTAAATATATAAATTTAGATATAAAAATATGATATATTATGAGTTTATTAAGTAGTGTGGTTTAGCACTAAGGGAAAGTTGAGCCCTAGATATATCGGCCCTTATGAGATTTTGGATCGGATCAGAAAAATAGCTTATCAAATTACATTGCCACTCGCATTGAGTGGAATTCAAGATGTATTTCATGTGTTAACTTTGAGGAAATATGAGCCAAGTCCTTCTCATATATTACCACTAGAAGAAATTTGAGTGAGTGAAAACCTACAATATATTGAGTAGTCGATATATATTTTGGACAGTAAAACAATTACGAAATAAGGTAATCCACCTTGTGAAAGTACAATGGAACCATCATATCGAAGGCAAAGTAATGTGGGAACTTGAAGATAGGATGCAAACAAAATACCCTTC